>JAAXLI020003487.1:0-10741 GCA_014621495.2 Entosphenus tridentatus | reverse complement strand
AAGGTGCATTGAAAATTGTTGATACTTCTGCTGATACCCCTGCTGTTTTGAAGTGACTCATGCTGCCAGCTATGGCTACTAAAGTTTGGTCGTACATGTTATGTATATCATTAATTGTTCAATTTAAATCACAGTTCATATGATCACTGTTACATTGTTTTTATAGCTTTATTTTGGTGATATTCGAAAACGTATGGTTAAGCCATGTTTGTTTGTTGAAGTACTGAGTTAGCCTGATAACTTTATCTAAATTGTCTTATGGTTGTTATTGTTCGACTTGTTTCCCATTGGGATTTTTTCACACAGCGATGATATACGGTGCTTTTTCTGGAATATTTTCCTGGTTTTTCTTGGATGTTTCTGTTGCGCATCGTCACTTTAATATGTTCTTTGTTCATGTTTTGTTTGTTGCGGTTGCACCCGAGTCAAGAGCCGCATGGCTCACAGGGATATACCTAATAAATGAAACTGAAACTGAACTGAAATAGAGCTAGTAAAGATGTATAAAACAGAAAGAACACAGGTGCTAAGAGAGATTACAAAGAAACCAGGTTGTAAAGGGATAATTATCAAGAACATAGGTGGCCGGATGTCTAACATCCGGAGAGGAAGGGGCACGGGTGGTGATGAGATAATGAATGAGAGGGCACTAGCAATAGAACACAGGTGGTTAATAATGAAGTACCGAGTATTATATTGGGTGTACATGTATTGCATTGATTTTTGCTCGGATAATATAGGCGATTATGTCTGCAAGTGTGAGTGACATCCCGTAACCCCCTCCTTTACCATTATTTCTTAGGGGAAATTTGATTTTGACATACGCGATTTTGAGATTAACGCGCTTTTCCAGGAATGCATCTATCGTGTACGTCAAGGAGTGCCTGTCCACACTCACCCTCATAAACACTCTCACACTCACCCACTCTCACTTACCCACTCACTGTCATACATATACACACTCTCACACACACACACTCTCTGCAGAACAGGGGGAGAACGTCGTACACACTCCACACAGAGAGGCGCCCGTATTGGGGAATCGAACCTGGGTCCTTTTGCTTCTTGACGTGAGTGTCCATAGCAAGGGGGGGGGGGGGCAATTTAACAAGAAGCAAAGTGAATGATTTGCAGTTCAAACGGCACAAATTGCATTTATTGACGCCGGTTTTAACATCAATATTTTCGTGCTGTATCCAATTTAATATAATATAGAAAGCAAGATACCGTCTGAAATTGATTACTAAGAGTCCATTTACAAATGACTCAACACACTCGTGTACCTGCACTGCCTTAAAATAAAAAAAAATCGGCGATCTTTCGGGAAATTGTTCTTCATAGCACATAGAGAAGGGCCACTGCCTGAAATATCACTGATAATGTAGTTTTTCTTTAGGTTTTTTGGTCTTAAGGCAATACCACTGCCAACAGAGGAGCGGTTTCACCAGCTAATTTTTATTTTTAAAAAGAGCTCAGGAATAACTATGTTAAATAAATACATCAATGGGACCCCCCCTCCCATCCGCCCTCATTCATCGCGTAAATATAAATAATGTGTGGTGAAACCCGCCACCGCCACACACGGCCAATTAGTAAAGGTTTGTCACATCAACAAAACGTGACAATTAGTTACGACTTTGGCAGACCGTTTGTTTGTGGGAGAGTAAAACCTACTACAGCATGTACAATTCGAGTGTTGTGTGACGTTTCGCCGGTGATTACAACCACAACCGGCTTCATCAGGTGATTAGCCAGAATTGTGACGAAGTCCTCCTGTTTCAGATTTTGTAAATTCAATCTGCCAGGTCAGCTGTTGCGTGGGTCGGTCCGGGCTATCCTCTCCCGGAGGTAGAGTTCGAGAAAGTAAAAAAAAAGCCCTCTGAAAAGGTTTGACGCACGAGCCAGAGACAGACAGCCACCGTCCCACGCAGTCCAGCAAGAAAACTTGCTTTTCTGTTAATTTATTTTCACCTTCAAGCCTAAATTACAAAGTGGATGGCCGAGGAATCTGGTTTACATCTCTACCGATTTAACACGCTAAGGTTATTTTGCAACCAATAATTCTTTTTTTTGTTTGGTTCAAAATCGTCGCACCGTTGTGTCGTACACTCCTCTTCCACCCAACACCGCAGCCATGTCGGATAAAGTTGTTGCGTGGCGAACAAAAAGCGCAGAGTTTTTTGCCGCTTCAGCGCAACCGGTCATGCTGGAGAGCGATCCGCAACACGTGTCATTGTTAGTGCCACAAGGCCGAAAGATGGGGTAGAGGCAGCAGGATGCCACAGCTACAATGTCTCAAACAAAATTGCAAACGGTGATAACATAAAACATTTAACTGAAGGAATCAGTAATGCGGAATTATGAATAGTTACTTCAAAAAATGTATGCAATGTTTATATATATGGTAGGGTGTGGGGTAATACGCCTACGTGGGGCACGAGGCCTTTTTGTCCTGGTACCCACACGTGCTTCGTCTGTTGAGCTGCAGACACAACCAGCAGCAGCAGTGCCTCTAGAGGTGGGCACTTGTCTCTCCACCTCAACCTGGGCAGGGCTGATGATGGAATTTCCCATTAGCTCCAAGATGAGAAAGGCCTTTATTTCAACCCACGTAGGCCTCTTACCCATCTTATCCTACATATTGGGTGATGAGCTCCTTTAGGTAAGACGGAGCAAGGCCATTCAGAACTGTACAAGTGACATTGAAGTCAATCCGGAATTGCACAGGAACAAGTCAGATCATTGGGCAGATCAAGGCCGATCATTGCACAGCTCCTGGACACTTCTGCTCAATGCTTCTGCCACGTGCATTCTCCCTGTACTGGTGGAATGCCGAGTAAATCTGCACCCTGTGGACTAAATGAGCGACGAAGGCCTAGTAGGGTGTGGGGTAAGAGGCCTAGCTGGGGTAATGCTTCATGTTGTCCTGGTTGCTCACGCGTGGTTAGTCCATTAAGCTGCAGACACCAGCAGCAGCAGGGCCCTCTTGAGGAGGGCGCCAGTCTGCACCTCAATCTGATCAGCGCTGATGACCACATATCCTGTTAGCTCCAGGATGAGAAAGGCTTTTCACCCAACGTAGGCCTCTTACCCTGCCCTGCCACTGTTAACCGTGAGTCCACCCCCACACCGCACCCACAAAAGCCACAGGACATCCTGCATTGAGAACTCGCAGATGGGTGGCTAACCTGGTGACATGAACGTCCCATTTAAATATTATGAATAACTCTGGCCATCAAAAATGTGGAACTCCCATGGCTGGCTCAAAGACGCTGAATCGAGATGCGTATACCGCCGTGTAGCTCCTTTCGAGTGGGGAAGATGCTTATGGGTGCATTTGTTGTGTCGTGGATATGAAACCGCTTCCAATTGGAATTTCCAGCATTGGCTCAAGGCAGAACCAATATTAAACAATTTTTTTTGTATTACCAAGTTAAGGCCACTGAGCTATATATAGCTCTTCTTCAAGAAGCGACCTGGTTATCTCAAATGATCACTCAACGAAGTGGCTTTTCATCACGTGGAAATGTATCGGTGGACCCGGAGAAAACCAATTTGAATTTTACCAGGTAATGCCCACTGAGCTATATAGCTCTTTTTCAGAAGCGACCTGGCCACAAATGATAGCTCACGAATGTGGTTTCTCATTAGGAAATGTACATCAACCAAATACTCTAACCGGATGTTTTTAAATGTGGAGGAAAAAACTGCAGGACTTGGAGAAAATTTAACGCGACCACGGGGAGAGAGGTAAACAAACTCCAAATATACAGCTGGTGTCAGGGTCGTGATCGAATCAACAACCTCCTGTATTCCATGCGAGGTTGTTAACATCTCCTAGCCACCGTCGGGGCACATGGTCGCAACAACACACAAAGCCACATTGGCTTGTCATCGCGTCACAGGCAAGGGGCGTGCCATGTAGATTATTGGTGGTTCTCAACCCGGTGGGGTACGCGGCGGACCCCCGGGAGGTAGCACGTGGCAATGTTTTTTGCGTGTGCATCTCAGTGTATCACGGCCACGGGCTGCGTGGTTGTCACCACCGTGAAGGAAGTCCCGCGGTTCTTCTAGTGTCGCAGTTCGCGCGCCATCTGACACGTGGTGTGTGATTTATAAATGCGTTAAATTGTTATACACGAGAGTCATTGTTGAATAATCACATATGAATCTGCCAATAATAAAATAAATACAACATATGGTAACCTAGAACGATGTGAAAGACCTTTCTAAACTCATTGATCGTAAACAATGTTGGTTTCCAAGAGTAACCGGCGATTGCGAACAAATTACGTCACGCACGCAGAGCGTCCGTTAATTTTATTTTGCATTTGCTTGCAGTTACTTAGCTAGTTAGGATATACCTCACAAAAATTGACAATTGGTTCAAATATTGATGTTTATTATTCATTTCATTCATTTCTCAGAACCACGTTTGGGTCAGGCAAGGGGGGTACACTCGATTAAAACTAAATTCAACAAGGGGGTAGAGTAGCCAAACAATGTTGAGAACCACTGCTGTAGACAACCAAACGATAAGTCTAACCTTCATGTATCCGTGCCTTCACATAAAAAACAAACAAATTAAAGTTGTTTTTAATCAAACCATCGGCCCATATACTTTTACGAGTGCATAATTTCTGCAACGTTGATTTAAATATGAACAAAACAATCTACACCGGTATCAACATTCGTGTCCCATCAGAAAAAAATCAGGCTCCATGGGTTGTGTACGAAATATTTGTATTTTTTATGTGATATATGAAGGAGAGGCATTGCCTGCTTATCTATCTTGTTATTTACGTGTCTTTTTATGGATATGTGTGTATATGTGTGTATATGTGTGTGTATGTGTGTGTGTATGTGTGTATGTATATGTGGCCACTCGGGACAGAGTCATCTTGTTGGGTGACTTTAATGCCCGAGTTGGTCATGATGCTGGCACCTGGTCTGTAGTGATTGGAAGACATGGGCCAGATCAGCTCAATAACAACGGTAGGAGGCTGTTAGATTTTTGTGCAGCCCATGGGCTTGTAATTACCAACACGCTCTTCCGGCATCGGCGCATCCACACAACATCATGGATGCATGCCGGGTCCAAGCAAGAACATCTGCTGGACTACATAGTGACGGACCAGCGGATGCGAGCCCATGTCCTTGACACCAGGACCTACCGTGGAGCTGATCTGCCCTCTGACCATCGACTAGTCATCTGTAAGATGTGCCTGCCATTCTTCCACTCCGGTGGTGGGTGTACACCCAGGACCCCATTCCAACCAAAAGTGGCCTGGTCTCAGTTAGCTGATGAAAGTTGCAAGCGAGAATTTCATCATCGCTTGCAGCTGGGGTTGGCATCGTCCCCCACTCCACCTGATGTCGAGGGTAAATGGGCGAGGTTTAAGACTGTGCCTCATGCAGCTGCAATGGCTGCTTTGGGTACGCAGTCCAGACCTCCCCAGAAACCCTGGCTGACGGAGGAGGTGTTCAGGTTAATTGAGAAAAAGCGACAGGCCCACTCTCATCGGCTACAGCATCCCACGTCGGAGAATGAGGAGGTTTACCGCAGCCTTCGCTCGGAGGTTCGGAGAGCCGTAAGGCGTTGCAAGGATGGGTGGTGGTCGCGGGTTGCTGAGGAGATGGAGTCTGCCTCAGTGGCCCGCGATCACAAATCACTATTTAACTCCATCAAAAAAGTAACCTGCAGCACCACACCTATTACCATAATTAGGGGAAAAAACGGTGATCCAATCTCCGACCCCCAGGAACAGATTTGCAGATTTGCTGAGCATTTATGTGAGGTCCTGGGGGAGGGAAAATCTCTCAGCCAGGAAAACATCATGGCACAAAGTGGGGATAACCCTGCTGAGGCTGCCGTGCCTCAAATATTGGAAGAGGTCACCCCCTGTGAGTGGCTGGCTGAGGTGCCATCTGTTGAGGAAGTACTTAAGGCGATCCGGAGTCTGAGACCAGGAAAGGCACCGGGCAGAGATGATCTCCCAAGCGAAATGCTGAGGGAGGGTGGCGTTTGTGCACAGACTGCCCTATATGACATCATAACAACAGTCTGGACCGCTGGACGGGTACCGCAGGATTGGAAGGATGCCCTGGTGGTCCCCCTCTTTAAGAAGGGGGACCGCACAGACTGTAACAACTACAGGGGCATCTCACTTCTCAGTGTGCCGGGAAAGGTTCTGGAAAGGATTATTCAACATCGCCTTGCTAGGCACGCTGAGGAGAGGCTTGCGGAACCCCAATGCGGTTTCAGAAAAGGGCAGTCCTGCACAGATGCCATATTTTCTGTCTGTCTGCTACAGCAGAGGTGTAGGGAATTCCAACAAGACCTACATCTCTGCTTTATTGACCTGGTCAAGGCCTATGATACCATCAATAGGCCTGGGCTCTGGGTTGTTCTTCGTGCTTTCAGAGTCCCTGACCCTCTGCTCACGATCATTAAGGACCTTCATTATGGTGAGCGGGCCCGGGTAAAACTATGTGGCCGGGAGTCGGAGCCTTTCCCTGTACACCTTGGGGTGCGACAGGGATGTCCTCTGGCTCCCACATTATTTAACATCTATTTCGACTGCGTAGTTCGTGAAGCCTTCAATAGCTGTACCGGGGGAATTTCCATTTGGTACAGATATAATGGGAGGCTGATCGACGCCCGGGTGCGATCAAGGGATGGCTCCCTATTGGTCAACCACGTTATGTATGCCAATGATTTGGTAATAGCTGCTCATTCAGAAGAGGAGTTGGAGATGCTGCTGCTGAGACTGGAGCATGCCACTAAGAGATGGGGCCTTACCATCAGCCCCACCAAAACTAAGCACCTGCCTGGGTATTTTGTACCATCGGACACTCCACCCCCACAACTCCCAATCGGTGATGGGGAAGTTGTGGAGAGAGTGGAGAGTTTCCCATACCTGGGCAGTGTGCTTATGACCAGCTCCAGTTTAACAGCAGAGGTCTCACTCCGAATCAGTCGAGCGGCAATATCTTTTCATCGGTTGCGTAACGCTGTGTGGAAGCTACCTGGTCTGTCGCTCCGCACGAAGCTTCAGGTCTTCTCGGCCACGGTCATTCCCTCCCTTCTCTATGCTTGCGAAACGTGGACCCCCCTAATGGAGCATCTTCGCCGGTTGGAAACATTTAGGCTGGCCTGCCTACGATCCATCCTGGGTTTAACCAGGCTGGATCGTGTGAGGAGCTCACAAATCCTTGAAAGATCTGGGCAAAGTCCCATCGGTGAGCTCCTCCGGCAGGCATGGCTGCGTTGGCTGGGTCATGTAGCCCGCATGCCCAGCCACCGCATGCCTAAACAACTTTTGTTCGGCCGGATCGAGGGGGCTAAACGGGCGCGGCACGGGCTAGAGAAGAGATGGAGTGATGTGGTACAGGAGGACGTGGAGCTGAGTGGACTTGCCGATGACTGGTACCAGCGGTGTCAAGATCGGCCTCAGTGGAGGAGGCTCGTGAAGGACGCTACTGGGCAGTTGGAGGCAGTCGCCCTCCAACAAGAACGGAGGGCAGAGGAGCGACGCTCACAACAACGAGCGGAGCGCCGGGTGGCTAAAGCACAGCAAGTTGGTACAGTAGGGGGCAAAGGTGCTGCATCAGCCAGTCATCTCGGTCATCTCGGTCAGTCGACCCGTGGCACCTGCTGGGTCTGCCCCGTGACCTCCTGCCAGCGGGCGTTCGACACTTCACGTGGCCTCAAGGTGCACTTGGCCTGGCACAAGCGTCGTGGTGACGTCACCGCCACTTAGTGGCGAATGGCGGTTGTTGTTGTTGTTGTATATGTATATGTGGGGAGCGGTGATGTTGCCGTTAGTATGCTGCGCTATGAACCCCAAGACCCGGGTTCAATTCCAGCTCACGGCCAACACCAGTGACGATTATCTGAACCGGTCCTGGGCCTCCCCTAGGTCGACTCAGCCTCAAATTAGTAGCTGGCACGATGTGTAAACATCGCCACTAGGGAGACAAAGGCGGCCGGGCGTGGTGTTGGCCACCCACCCCCTCGTGTGACGTTCCGGCCTTCATAGGTGCTCGCTAACAGCACTTGCCCCTTCAGTCTGTTAAGGCTATACGGGGGATATTTTTTGTATGTGTATATATATGGGTATATATGTGTGTATGTATGTGTATATAATTTTTTCGTGTGCATCTCAGTGTATCACGGCCACGGGCTGCGTGGTTGTCACCATCGTGACGGAAGTCCCGCGGTTCTTCTGGTGTCGCAGTTCGCGCGCCATCTGACACGTGGTGCAGTGATTGCAGCACCACAGGCTCAGGAAGTCGTCAAACACGGTGCCCTGCATCGCAACAACAACAACAACAATGACTGCCGCCGTTCACCACTGAGTGACGGGTGATGTCACCACGGTGCTTGTGCCATGCTTAGGTACACTTTGAGGCCGCTGGCAGAAGGTCACACGGACAGACCCAGGTGCTGTGGGTTAACTTCCTCAAATCGCTGACAGTTGCAACTCCTGTAATCGCCACTGTGACAACTCTGTGCGTTTTAGCCACCCGGCGCTCCGCTCATTGTTGTGAGCATCGCTCATCCACCCTCAGTTGTTACTGGAGAGCGACTGCCTCCAACTACCCAGTTGCAGCATCCTTCACGAGCCTCCTCCAAGTCTGATTAGGTGCCCGTCCCCCTGTACGACATTAGCCCATCTCCTCCCTCGCCCATACGACACCCGTTAGGCTCCTATATCTGGCCAAACAGAAGCTATTTGGGCATGACGTGGCTGGGCATGCAGGCTGCATGACCCAGTCATCGACGCCTCGCCTGCCGAAGGAGATCACTGATGAGAATGTGTCCAGATTTTGTATAATCTGTGAGCTCATGGTTGCGCTTTGGGCGTCTATTTGTGTATGAAGACGTGGCACCACGGTGGCGAGATGTTAACTACCTCGCCTGGTGTACAGGAGGGTCGCGGGTTCGACCCTGACGCCAGCTATATATTTGGAGTTTCCGTATCTCTCTCCGTGGTCACGTAGATTTTTCTCCGGGTCTTCCCGTTTTCCCCTCCATATTTAGAAACACACGTTTAGATTATTTGATTGCTATAAATTTCCACGCAATGAAAAGCCGTTTCGTTGAGCTATCATATGTGGTGGCCAGGCCGTTTCAGTGGGCCTTACCTGTTTAAAAACAATAGTTGAATAGTTCAGTTTTATTCTATCCATTTTACCAATTTTCAATCGGGTATAACCCTAACAGCAATATCGATTTATGTCCGACGTTTAATTTGCGTCATTATAATTTGCTATCATGTTCTCCCACCGCAGGCACGAACAGTGATGGCGCATTAGCGCCACCGGGGCGGTGGCATGGCCCAGTGCCAGCGTTTGCGTTCCTCACTCGTTCCCAAGAGGGTTCTCGTGTTTTTGAAAGTTGAAAGGCTGCCCCTGGTCACCGTGAAATACGGAGTGCCATCTGCTTCACGTTGGCAGTTTCAAAAATAAATCCCATAACGTCATTTGAAACGAGTCTAAAATCTCCCAAATTGCAAATCGCTCAATTGGGACTCTACACACAGCAGCAGCAGCAACCATTGCATCTTGCTGGCAGCAGACTGATGTCCACTTGCTTACAGGCTCAAGTTACTGAGTCACCTCCATGCCAGTACAAGGACAGTTGCCACCGGGGGGTGGGGAGGGGGATCGTCCCCCTTTAAAATGTGTTAATGATGAGGTGCAAGTCGCTCTAAGACATGCCCGCATAAAGGAGGGTGGCTCGATATCAAATGCAAAATTCATCGTCGTCATCTTCGGCGATGTCACCATCGTCGTCGTCATTGTTGTCATCGTCGACGTCGTTATTGTCGTCATCGTCGTCATCATCATCGTCATCGTCGTCGTCGTTATTGTCATCATCGTGATAATTGTTGTCATCATCGTCATTGTCATCATCATCATCGTCATCGACATTATCATCATCGTCGTTGTCATCGTCGTTATAGTCATCATCATCTTCGTCATTGTCGTCATCGTCGTCATCAACATCATCGTCGTTATAATTACCTCGATATGGTGCCTCTCTCGAATGCCAGTCCGCAATGCCATTAAGGCTCCGGGCAGCATCGGGACACAGAAGCACTCGCCGAAATCCGACGCCACCTTGCACTGCAGCAGCGGCAGGCAGAATAACCCGCAGATGCCTGTCGCAACATGGAGGAGCAGTGGGAGAAATTATAAATCTAAAACGACTCTATTAAACTATTTTCATTTTACCAGGTAAGGCCGCGGCTGAGCTATGTAGTAGCTCTTTTTTCAGAAGCGACCTGGCAATCGCAAATGATCTTGCAACGAAGTGGCGGCTTGTCATCATCACGTGGACATTTATAGCAGCAGCAGTCAAATACTCTGAATGCGTGATGTTGATTCTCAATGTGGAGAGAGAAAGAGACGTGCAACATATAACAATAGGAGTTTTCCCACTTTTTTCTGGCAACAAAACTGAAACCTTTTTACAAGGAATCATGTGTGCATTAACCACAATACTTGTGGTCAAAATGCGTCATCTGGTCCAACCCATGTGAGACTAGGCTCTAAGGAAAGCTGTCTCGGGTGTGGACCAATCAACTTCAAGGACAGTGCACATTATCAGAGTTATGTCTTTTGTTTGTATTATGACTGCAGGTATTGCAGTCTATGCAAACATGACTATCTTCTTGGTTCTTTCGGTAAAGTCACGTAGAAGGGAAGTAATAAAATAATAAAAATAATAAAA
>JAAXLI020003486.1:0-10742 GCA_014621495.2 Entosphenus tridentatus | reverse complement strand
GGGGAGTTGCGACACCCCAGACATCTGGCTAGATTACCTCATGCATCTAGATTATCATCACCTCTCACCACCCCCACTGACATTTTTGATGTATCATCTGAATCGGTGAGCGTCGGGGATAACAGGAGCGTGAAATCACTTAAAGAGGGGAGGAAATCGATCTTCCACCAGTGGCCCGAGTCGGGCAACTCGTGAAAGAAGCTGGCTCAGCGAGTTGTAGCGGAAGCTTTGGGGACCTTGATCATGGTGGGCTCAGTGGGAGGAGTGGAGGTCCACATTTTAATTAATATGGGGTGTCGGCGACTATCATTTCAACATTTATATATGACTTGTTACCTTCCAGTTGCCGTCGCTTGGCGCCGGTCACCAGCACGTATGTGGCGACTAATGGCGGTAACATGGGGATTGTAGGGCAAATCGACGTGCGAGTACAAATAGTGGAGCTTACATTGTCGGGACCTATACTGGTCTCCAGCACGTTGGTGGTTCCATGCCTGCTGGGAAACTTTCTTAAATAGAATACCTCTCCGGATACTCACTGAGAAATGCCGTCAGGAGCTCGCATTTTTTCCTGCAACCGGTGGGCCAGTGTATGCAACCAGGGATGCATGTGCAGGTGCTGGTCAGTGAGTCCGTGATTGTACATTGGAAGGGCCTAAAACATGGGAATGCCAATGCATTGTCAAGATTATCTCGCGAGGACCCAGTCTACTGTTCCGGAGGCGATGGTAGCAAAAATACAGCCTGCGGAGCCGCCAGCAGATGAACCGTGCAGGGACTATGCATTGGGTCTGACCTATATAGAGTGGGGACAGCTGCAGGTCAATGACACCAGCGTGTTACCCTTGGGCCACTGGGTAAAAGCGGACCAATCTTCGTCAATCTTAGTTTGTGCTACACGATGGGTTGTTGATGTGGTGGGATGGGATCGCTCGCTGGCGATGTCTGGTGGTACCCACATCCATGCGAAGCAGGTTGATGCGGGAGGTTCACGCAAACAAACTACTGCATCGAGGGTGCTGAAAGATGCTGTTGACTTTGCAACGTGATTATTACTGGCCACGTATGTCTGCCGACGTGTATGATTTGGTTGAGTGTGCACGTCGAAACCGCCAGCACACAGATCACAACCTCCCTTGCAGTCCATTATGGTCTCCAGAATAAACAAATTAGTTGCCCTTGATGTTCTCGGAGCCTTCCCATGCTCACCAAGGGGAAATAAATGTCTCCTGGTGGGGGTGGCCGATGGCCTGGCAGTGCCTGAACAAACGGCAGCATCAATTGCTGATGCGTTCCGTTATGATCATGTTATGGACAAAGGCTCTCCGGAGCAGCTACTCACTGACCAGGGAAGACATTTTTTGTCAAAACTCCTACGGGAGGTGTGCGAGGCACTGAGCACAAAGGTCTGCACTTCCTCATACCACCCTCAAACGGATTGTATGGTGGAATGGCTAAACAGAATTATAACAGCCATGCTCTGCCAGACCATGGATGCGATGCAAACCGACTGGGATCTCCATGTTCCAGCTGTCTTGGCAGCATATAGGCTGGCCCCACATGCCTCCACGGGATTTTCTCCCTTCTACCTCATGTACGCCTGTGAGCCCGAACCTCCCATAGAAATCCAGCTGGGTAAACCCCCTACAGGTGTGTCCGATCGACCTGCGTTTCTGCATGTAATGCTCGATCAGTTGCTCGAAGCACGGACAGCAGCAATGGTGAACACCACAAAACACAAGCCACTAACGAGCAAAATACACTGCGACGGGTTCACACACTTCCCTTGGCAGTAGGCGAGAAAGCATGGTTACATTGCCCGCAAGTCCCTTTACGTACCTCTCCCAAATTTCATCGGCCGTGGCAGGGCCCAGTCGAGGTGAACTGGCCGCAATGCATGCGCGTGTATAGTCGGGACATCGCCATTGGTATGTTTACCCATCGCGCCTCAAACCTTACCTTCATCATCACCAATGTACCTCATCTCCATGCTCTGTTCTGCCATAGTTTTTGGTTAAAATTACATCTGTCTCATGTGCATGCTCCTGTGTAGCCCACAAGACCAAGCTTAATGCAGGGCGACTCACTGCTGGACCCTGCAACGTACGCCGGTCCAGCAACAATAACCCACCCTAGATGTGCGCGGTTTCACTAAACACTGTTCCTGGATGGAGCAGGGGATTGTTGCACCTTGTTGTCCTCACAGTGTTGTTATTATTGTTTGACTGTGAGGGGTGCATATTCCGCACGCCGAAATTACACTCACACCGCATGATCATTTATTCACACGTACACAGACAAAAAGTCAGATTTGTTCATGTAAATGTTTATTGACATCGTTGGACACAAACATATTGTTGGGCCATACCGCAAGGGCCTCATGAGTTACGGAAACATGAGGCCATTGTGATGTCATCACTTCATGTTGATGGAGTTCTCCTTGGCTTCCCGTTGTATGTTGTGCTTGTCATTCTCTCCCCGAGTGTTAACCAGGACAGCTCATTTTTTTTAAGAAGGAAGGGGGTGATGTAGAGAACAGATCACTTACCTGACATGGTATGTGTGCAAATGGACAGTCAGGAAGTGTGTTAAAGGCCTCCGATTGGTGCAGAGAGACCTCAAAAAGGATAAGTTAGGGCCAGATAATTAAACTGATTGGTAGAGAAAGTCAAGCTTAAAAGGTGGGGGAAACGAGGGTTGACTGTCGGTTAACGGTTGATAACCGTTGGAGAAGGAGGACAAGGATTGGCTGAGGGAAATGGGATGAACGAACCTTCGAGAAAGGGGGCTCGAGGAATGTAAAAGGGGATGGCACAAGGGCAAGGGGCGCTTAGAGAGAAGACGAAATTCGAGCATCAAGAACCGAAGCTCGGGTCTAGGAATAGTGTTGGTATCCACAATAAAGGCTCTTAGTAAAGCAAGAAGTTAAAGACCAGCTGTTCAAAAAAAACTATGCTTGGTGCGTTCTTTGATGTTGGCTATATTTATCCAAAATTCACAAATAAGATACGTAATGCATAACCATATCTGAAAATCCGTAACTCGGAAATGTTGAACTCAAATATGAATTCAGAAATATTTCAGTCTTTAAAGCAAGGGGGGAGATGTGATAACATAAACATGCAAAAAAGAATGGTAATACGCTGCATATCTCAGTGGTGTCATCTTATAACATGTCCTCTGGGTTTTCCAGATTTCTCAAACTGAAGTCTTAAACGGACATTGCAGTCATGACAAGCGACGTTAATGCATTCTATACCAGATCTTATAAGCGCTCACAAGTACAACAACAAATGATTGGGCGTTTGTGAATGCGGTGTGTTCACTCCACAATTGCACTCTACTAATACTAAAGTTTTACTACAGCACACGTCAAACGTGAGTAGTTTTGGAGCCCGTTCTTAGCCGCTCCTAGGTCGACTCACCCGTCAATGGGTGCGTGACTGGCACAGTGTGGCACACGACGCATGCAGTCCCACACTGGACATCTGTGAAAAAGAGCTTTATAGCTCATCGGATTCCTCCAGGAAAAATTAAAATTCTGATTTTCACTGGACGCATGGGGTTTGGTGGATAAAATCTGATTCATGGTAACCAAAAGCATCTGTTAATAAAACATTCAAATCCTGAATTAGGTGTTTCTCTTTCTTGGCTCATCAGGAATTTTTGTGCCCTTATGTTCATGGTCGTCAATGTTCAACTAATAATGATACTGTAGTAATAATATACAGCCTCTTTTTAAGATGATCGCCCCAAACATTGACAATGTGCCTTGGGTGACCTCATATATCATTACGCTGGTCGTGGGGTTGGTGAAGTTGAGGCGGCGGAGGGGAGTCAAACTCGTGTTATTCGGTTATTTGTTTCCACCGTTAACCTTTAACGTCTGTGGCATGTACGTGAAGACGCACGAGAGATGTGATCACATTCCATTGAGTGAAGGAGACGACCCGTCATGCCTCACATATGCTCGTGGCTTAAAATAAGCCGCTGTCCGGCTAGTACACATGCTGGTGGAGATTTAACTGATTAACTGCAAGGCTTGAAGTGTACCATTTTACGCAAAGCCAGTGTTTAAATGAACACGAGATGTGCGATCAGAAGGATAGTCTCCTGGAAGCACACAAAGACACAATGAACACAGAATGAGCTCATTTTTCAAGTCAAACAACTGCACATCCTTTTCAACCCTTTTCAGAAACTTGCACCGCGTGTGACCTAAGCTCATCTCGCGTGGCTTACTTCACCACTGACGTTACTGCCATTTTACGAATTGCAGTAATACTCAAATGGCGTACGAGTTTTATTCCTCGTTTCCAATAGTTAACAATCAAGGTGTAGTTTACGCTTTGCTCAATAAACACATCTTTTAAAGTTTTACTAGACGTCTCCTTTGAAGGCACGAATAACTAATGGTAAAGTAGTTTTCTTTATATATCTGAAACACATCAATGAATGCATTATTATCGATGTAAGCATATGCCATCGAAATAACATGTGGAGAAACATACATTAATCCCTTCTTGAATTTAAAAATAATATATGAATTATGAATGTGCAGCCTTTATCATTCCACTGCTGAATGAATGTCTTACCATTATATGATACTTCACCATGCTGGTCATTGCTGGTAAATACGATGTCTCCAATTTGCAATGTTCTCTGTGTAATTAAGAGCATGGATCTGCCCATGCTTCTTTGTGCACCCTTTTGTTTTATTTCCTTTAGTGATATCTGCCCATGCTTATGATCCGTATAGCAACATCAGGTAATGTACACTTATTAAATACTTTATTCTTTAGGACTCATTTGGTATGTTGATATTCATTCTTAAGATAAACATTTCTCAAAAGGAGTCGAAACATGCTGCCATCCACTTCTTTATGTCACTATTTCGATCCTGGTCTGCTTTATAAAAAAATGACCCATTCGCCTCTTATGTAGAGTTGCTATCTTTTTCACAGACCACAAATAAACAGATGTATTTTTGTTCCAAAAGTATGTTATTGAACAAACGATTCAGTTACACACAGAAGGGCATGTATGGGAATTGACACCAGTTATAGACGCAATGTGAAATATAATTATTATTACCAGCAGTTTACATTTTAAACCCGTCTTATGCCATGTGTTTTAATAAACTCTACATCCCTGGTGACTACTTCCTTAACTTGGATAACCCTGGAGGGGAAATGACGGGGGGGAGGCGGGAAAAAATAACAATAATATGGAGGGTAGGGGTGAAGGGGAGGGATGGAGGTGCCCACTAGAGGAGCCGTGAATAGATTCCAAGTTTGGTGATATGCCTCCCTGCCCCTTAAATGTGCACTTAGATGTGCACAATTAAGGGGCAGGGAGGGGGGACGTGCTGTTTCCGGTTGGCTATAATCGTGAGTGTTTGCCGTAACATTAAATATTTGGTATAATGTGTTTGCCTCCCTGAATAGGCCTTGAGGTTTCAGCCATGGACTTTTTTTTGTCAACCTAGGTCCATCAAAACTGTACAGTTTACTCCAATGAAGTTCAACACAATACCGGGTACTAGATCTTGGTACAAATCAATTCCGTTCACCGGAACACAGGTGACAATTCCTAAAACTGTACCGGATCACACCCAGACAGGACGTGATCCTACTCTTGCAGCACACAGACATCGTTCAAATAGACCTATTAAGATCAGAAAAATGTAAAATTTAGAGGCCAACCACATGAGCAAGCCAAAGTTTACAATGCAGACTGGGAAACGGTTTCTAAAATGTAATTCCTCAACACTGCTTGGGTGTATTTTTGAAAGCAATGTCTTGATATGCATGCACCAATTCGAAGATTTACAATAAAGAGAAATCACCGAACCTGGCATCACCCACAAATTGCTGTACTTATGAGGGCCAGAGAGGCAGGATGGAAGGTAGATAAAACATATCTTTATGTAATAACAGCCTATGTCGGATTCACGTGGTGATCGGCTTTGCCGGTCTCGCTTTACAGCCAATGGGGAGACAGCCTGGGAGCATGGCCTCAGCGTGATCACGGGATGTCACCTAGGTCATTGGTTTAGCTGGTCTTGGCCTCGGCCAATGGGAAGACAAGTAAGGGGCGTGGTCCCGGGAGTTGATGGGGAATCTGGAACCTTCGGGAGAGGCTATTGATTGGCTGGAGTGTACCACGTGACCGAGTCCTTAAAGAGAGAGAGAGGGGAGACACGAGGTCAGACACGGAACCAAGAGAGGGAGAGGCCACGCGCGAGTGGGGCTCGAGTTGCCACGTGGTGGTGGGTCTCTGGTGACTGTCCGTTCCCGTTGCCTGCCAGCAACGGGGAGTGTTTGTGAACTGTCAAGGAAGAGTAATAAAAGGACCGATTCTACAAGCCGTCTCCCGAGAGTTATTACATTTATATGGAATGGTTACAATAAAAGGATTCTAATAAACCCTTGCACTAGACCAGTGCATAGTGCCAAATGCAACTTTTTCAAATTATGCTTCTAAACTAATATTGAAACCCTAAGCTTTTTTATGTGCAGCTAAGTCTATCGAAAGCAGTCGTGGTAATAGGAAACACATCACTGGCAGCCATAATATAATAATGAACTAAACCTTAATTTGTATTCAGCTGGTCACATCTTTGATAGATCAATGAATTCAAAGAGCTCGAGTTTGGGCTCAGAAAATCCATTACATGCCCTCCCCACTTTTAGAGAACAATGGTGTTAATCTATCCCGAGCTTTTAAATCTATAATATCACAGAGCTGGATGTGCTCAACCAACTAACCTATATCAAGACATCCTACTCAACAGTAGGTAAACTATCCGCTTTTGATTTGGATGCAGTGGGTGACATAATCTGTACACCTCTTTTCCATTTTATATAGCACAAGCTGATATACCCGGCGTTGCCTGGGCCAAAAAAATATTTCAAAACTACTCTTAAAAATCACACAGCAGTGCGTACTGACTGTGGTGGTACCTGCTATGATTACAGCAGTGCATACCAACTGTGGTGGTACCTGCTATCACTACAGTAGTACATTCTGACTCTATAGCAGTATTTATCGACTCTATAGCACAAAGTACTCACCTGACAGAGTGGCGTGGTGAGGCCTAGTCCCGTGCAGAGCCTCCGGCGTCGCCTAGATCGTCCAGCCGACCAAGGTGGCACCATGGCAGGCTGGAGCCTGGCTGCAGTCCTTGACTCCCTTCATTTTGTATTTAATAGACTGGACAATAAACAATACTGTCCCATACTCTTTCTTGACACTAAATAGTTTCGAAAACCTCAATTTCTCCAGGCATACAATTGTCCGGTTCAATAGCTACCTCTATGAAGCTAAATCAGGTTTCAGTCAAGACCTTGGTATCTGAAAAAATAAAAAAAAATCACGAAGGGAGTTCCACAAGGCTCCATGCTTGGACCACTCGTATTCGCCCTCTACGTAAATGTTCTGTAAAACCCATATTAAATACTCAATGTTGTTTGTTGACGATACTGCAATAATGGTAGCTCGAAATTCATCAGAAGAAGATATAAAGTGATTTTGACCTCATTGAGAACGAAATTATTTACCTCAGATTGGTTCTGAATGCAAATAAAACCAAATATATGTTTTCCAATAAGAGAAATCCTGCCATGTTTCCAACCCAGGTTATATCTCTAGGCAATCAACAAATTGAACAGGTGGAGTAAAAA
The DNA here is from genome assembly GCA_014621495.2 of Entosphenus tridentatus. NCBI lineage: Eukaryota > Metazoa > Chordata > Hyperoartia > Petromyzontiformes > Petromyzontidae > Entosphenus > Entosphenus tridentatus. The sequence goes on along the minus strand of JAAXLI020003486.1, from coordinate 3,057 downwards.
TATTTTTGCTTCACCATCGACTCTAAATTGAAGTGTCACTGCCATTTTAATTAAATCAACTTTCTAGACAGACATAACATCTATGCTACATTTGGATATGGTAAGAGCAACCATACTTTCAATTTTTGACTACCACAATGTATTTTATCACTTCGCTTCTGAGGTTGAATTAAATAAGCCAAAGCCACTCAAACATTCGGCTCTTCGCTTTGCGGATGCTCCATACAATACCCCTACCATTGCGACCTTTATATCGGTTAACATTTTTAATTCCCTCTCTGGACGTAGAAACATCCACTGGGCTCCGTTTATTTTGGAAGGTTCTTTTGGACAAATGCACAAAATACTAGAGCCCCAAAAGAAAATAAACAAAGGATTAGGAGCTTTTCTTACACCCTCTTAAAATCCCCACAAGTTTGTTTAGGTCCTGTAGAAAAATGACTTCTCAGTGGCTGGCTCCCTCATTTTGGAATGCTTTCGCATTATATTTGGAATTGCAATCATTTCCAACCATGAGAAACCTTACTCTTTGGTTCTTTTAGTAAAGTCAATAAGGTAGAAAAATAATAGATCACCACTTTCTGCCCCCCCCCCCTTCTCTCTCCCCCCCTGCAGCGGACCTCTCCAGTGCTGCTGCGGTGGCCCACTTGACTCCAGTGGCCCGGATGCTGCTGTGGGGTCTACTTTCTGCCCGCCTCTCCCCCCCCTTCTCTCTCCCCCCCTACGGCCGAGGCCTATATAACCTTGTGCCACGGCAGATCTCTCGCCTACTTCAGCAGTTGTTTCTTGCTGTGGTTGTCTCACCTGATGACGATTGTTTGTGTTGCGATCGAAACGTCGTTATCTATTATGTTTCTACCTACGTGACTTTACCGAAAGAACCAAAGAGTATGGATTCCTGCAGTCATGAAAGCTTCAAATCAACATGAGAAACCTCTGGTTCACTCCTGAAACTCAAGTTCCTTCATACATATAGCTGTAATCAATAATCGGCAGATAAACGGGAGTACGAGTCTGGGTGGATCGCACTTAAAGTTCCCAGTTACTGTTTGTGTTTGCTTTGTTAAATGTCGTTTTATTTTTGTGTTCCTAAAATAATGAAGTCATATTTTTTTTACGGGTTCGACCGGTTCCCTATTTCTGTAACGTGTAAAACACATTGCGATACTTGCTGATTGTACTGCGACCTATGTAACCATGATTAACTAAGATCTGTGCTGCCTAATATCCGCACCTTTACAGGACGGCCCACGAGTTATAGCCTAGCAGCTCATGGAGCCCTTCCTGCTGCAATAAAATCTAAAATAAATAAAATCTAACATACACATTATCCATACGCTCCTGGGAAATAAAGCCTTTATAAAAAATCTAATTGTGCAAATCCTTTGCCTATCGACAAGGAAGTTCACTATAAGTAAATACATGCAGTCGTTCATAGTTCTAACATACATAGAAATTGTAAACTATTTTTTTAAAGTGAAGAAACTAAAAAAAAGACTCGGTGAAGTAACAAAATAAACATTACAAGGAGAATCGAACACAAAAGTCATTCACAGTGGCATTTAGAATACATTTGGGTTTTTATTTTTTTAACTATTTGTTTGGTAAAAAAGCGTAATATATGTAATGAAAAGATATTAACAATCTCCAATTTTCTGATGACTGTCAGTTTTATCAACAATAGAAAATTAATAAAAGGTGAAACATTTTTTTAATTACTTGTTAAAGACTGCTGCGAAGTTGGGCTCAAGATAATGTTTTATGACAATCACCCTTGTTTACCCAGTAAAGCCTTACTAGTATCAATAATCTATAGTTTAGGTTGGGTCCTGTCAAGTTTTCGAAGTAGAGGACAAAAAAAATCCAAATAGAACAATTTGCACGCAATTTTTCAGCATCAAGAGGCTTTGGTCAATAACAATTACCACGTAAGGGGTTTTTTGGTCTCTATGGTAGAAAACTGGAGAACCCGGAGAAAACCCCATGCAGAACAGGAAGATAACATCAACATTAACACAGGCCCCCAAGGTGGGAATTTAACCCAGGTGCTCATTGCTGTGAGACATATCAAAGCCCCGTGCAAACATATACTTTAAACGCACTCAAAATACAACATTCTGTAACTTCATTCATATTATTACAATTAACGTAATTCATAATGTATATGATAAAGTGTTACATTAGTTGGTATATTAATTGATACGACACACTGCCTTTGTTTTGCACTGCACAGTATTAAAATGCATTTGACGAAATCAATGTGCAGTATTAGAGACATCCAGTTTGTATTGCACACATTGCCAAACAACAAAAGTATGAATAATGAGGGGTAGGTATGATACGGATCGTTGTTGTTGTTGCTGTACCTTAGTTTGATAATCATCAGCCATCATCTATCCACTGCTGGATGAGGGCTGCCGTGCCGCCGTGGGTAGAGACAAACTGACTATCATCGTCTTTAGGTGGCGGTGTTCTGGCCCAACCCTTTTTACTTCCACCGCTCCGGAATTTCAAGTCAAAACCGACCAGGAAATGGACAGGTATACCACCCATATATAAGTCATTGTACCCTGCAAGGCGCAAGGTTGTCATCATGTTAATGCGGAAAAAAATGAAGCTTGCAGGTTTCCTCTGTATACTGCTGCCGCTGCTGCTTTTGTCAACAAGTACGTTTGTTTAATTACTGCGCCTTGTAATAGCAATGTTCATCTAAAGTGTATAGTTTTGTTACCTTACCATAACGTTCATGAACTATTACCGCAAACCTATGCGCATGTACAATATCTGTTTTTATTTATTTAATTAAGCATTTGAAATAGCATCGACAAGACAACGTGCTTTAAGGGACGTTTTAATTCTACAGTACTTCAACGAGCACAATTTTTTTAATTAAACGTGCTTACTTTTTTTTATCATTGCCAAACTTAAAAAAAAAATTCATTTCACGGTACAGGATTGTTATACTTGAATAATTTTTCACGGTAGTTAAAAAATGTACTTTGTAAAAAAAAGTCTTGTCTTTCTTCTTTGAACATTGTCGTATATGTGTTTGACAAC
>JAAXLI020003484.1:0-10746 GCA_014621495.2 Entosphenus tridentatus | reverse complement strand
AGGGTGGGAGGGTGAGTGTGAGAGGGTGGGAGGGTGAGTGTGGGAGTGTGGGAGGGTGAGTGTGGAAGGGTGGGAGGGTGAGTGTGGGAGGGTGGGAGGGTGAGTGTGAGAGGGTGGGAGGGTGAGTGTGGGAGGGTGAGAGGGTGAGTGTGGGAGGGTGGGAGGGTGAGTGTGGGAGAATGGGAGAGTGAGTGTAGGAGGGTCAGAGTGGGAGGGTGAGTGGGTGAGTGTGGGAGGGTGAGTGTGGGAGGGTGAGTGTGACAGGGTGAGTGTGGGAGAGTGAGAGGGTGAGTGTGACAGGGTGAGTGTGACAGGGTGAGTGTGGGAGGGTGAGTGTGGGAGGGTGAGTGTGACAGGCTGGGTGTGACAGGCTGAGTGGTGTGTGACGGTGTGAGGCTGCGAGTGAGAGAGTGAGCTTCAGAGTGCGTGTAAGTATCGGTGGTGTGAGGGCAGAGGAGCGACGCTCACAACAACGTGCGGAGCGCTGAGCGACTAAAGCGGAGCGAGTTGGCAATTCGGTGGGGGGTGGGGGGGCACGGGCGGTGCATCTGCCAGTCGTCTCAGTCGGTCAACCCATGGCACGTGGTTCTGTCCCGTGGCCTCCTGCCAGCAGCGAGCCTTCGACACTTCACGTTGCCTGGCGCGAGCGCCGTGGCGACGTCACCCCGCCACTTAGTGGCGAATTTGCGGCTGCTGTTTGCTTGTATCGGCCTTCATAGGTACTCGCCATAAAAAAAGTCTTTGCGGGAGACAAAGGCGACCGGGCGTGGTGCTGACCATCGACCACTCCCCCCACCCACCCTCTCCTCCTGTACCGCACCGGCCTTCATAGGTGCTCGCTAACAGCAACAGCTGCCACACGGGGGTGGGGGTCTCTTTGTCCTGATGAGAGAGTCGCACAACGTGCGTCACGTGGTACGCGCAAAGACTCCGCAGGGAGATTTCTATGAGACGCATGCGGGGTGAGGGAGGGGGGGGGGGTGTCACGTGCCGCGGGTAATTAATTGATCATTTGGCGATCACCGTTAAACGCGCTCACCACCACCACCACCAACAACCCCTTGGTCACCGCTAAACGCGCTCACCCTTCGCCCACCGCTCTTCTTCTGATTCTTCGCATCCTCGTGCCGCTGCTGCCCGCGATCAAACTGCTCACACCCCCCCCCCCCCCCCCCCCCCGTTGCTTGACTACTCCTAAGCTAGCCCCCCCACCCCCCCCACATTTACTGTTGTGAGGTCGACACCGACCCTGACGCCTGCTGTATATTTGGAGTTTGCGTGTAATCTCCCCGAGGTCGCGTGGATTTTTCACTGGGTCCTCCGGGTTTTCCCTCCACATTTTAGGAACATGCATTTAAAGTATCATATTTGGCTGCTGTAAATGTCCACGCGACGAGCCACTTCGTTGAGCTTTCGTTTGCAGTTAGGTCGCTCCTGAAAGAGAGCTGTCTAGCTCGGTGAGCCTGACCTGGTAAAATAAAAAATAAATGTTTAGTTTTATCGATTAGTCGAGCTCCGGTTTCCTCCCACACGTAAACACTCATTCATTGGCTGACACCTTCGTAGGTAGAGGACCGCAGAACTTGGTGTGGGGGAATTGGCACCGGCTCTGCTTGGCTGCTGCTGTTGTCTTCCTGGCTCATCTGTGGTGCCTCCTCCTCATCACGCATCTGAGTCGTCCTCTCTCTCTCTCTCTGAGTCGTCCTCTCTCTCTGAGTCGTCCTCTCTCTCTCTGAGTCGTCCTCTCTCTCTCTCTGAGTCGTCCTCTCTCTCTCTCTGAGTCGTCCTCTCTTTCTCTGAATCGTCCTCTCTCTCTGAGTCGTCCTCTCTCTCTCTAAGTCGTCCTCTCTCTCTGAGTCTTTCTCTCTTTCTCTGATTCGTCCTCTCTCCCTCTGAGTCGTCCTCTCTCTCTCTGAGTCGTCCTGTCTTTCTCTGAATCGTCCTCTCTTTCTGAGTCGTCCTCTCTCTCTGAGTCGTCCTCTCTCTCTGAGTCGACCTCTATCCGTGCAGCGCCACGTTACTACAAGTTGACATCATTCGATTCTATCAAAAAAATATTGTCCTCATTTTAAATCGCTTTTGAACCTCAGATTACCTTTCATGTTTACGTGCAATTGATGGATCATGTCCGCAGACTTGAAGCGATTAATGTTTTTGTTCATCCAAGTGACGCGTTCTAGGAGCTATCTGTAAAAAAAGAGCTTCATAGCTCATGGGATTTCTCCAGTCCATGTACGGAGTCCGCATGTTTTGTGCCGGTCGTAGCACGATGTCGACCCACGACCTTTGCCGTGCGGGAACTTGACCCTGCGTGGTTGCTTTTGAGCATCTTCTTGTTTGCTTGTTTGCTGTAGCCAGGTTTCTCTCAATGGGTTGCACCTGTGGCAACATAAAAAAAACCCACACCAGAGGGAGCTCTAGCGGAGAGCAAATAAGAGGGTGCAGCGCTGTGTTTGGCCTCCTCTCCCCATGCTGGCCAGATGTGTACCCACACTCTACCCCACCACGCGCGCCGCTGCCCATCGCCGGTAATTACAACAACCAGCCGCATCAGGCGACAGCCAGAGCTGTGGAGAAATCCTTCTCTAGCCTCTATCGGCCTTAAATAGAGTATGCGCGTGGAACTTCTTTCGCAATGTACGTAGCCAACCGTGCTAAGCTGGTGTGGTTGCAACCACTGCTGGGTGGGAAAAAAGGTAACGCCGAGTAGAGGGGGGGGAGAAGGAGAGGGGGGGCTGTGTGAGGTTTATGATACTCGAGCGGGGTTCTGTTATTTAACCCCGGGGAGGGACCCGGGTCCCAAACTCAACGTGGCACAAGTTGTGATTTAGGGTCCAACAAGAAGCACAACGGGGTCGGAATATAAAGCGACGCGGGAAATAAACCCGGCCAAATACAGGGCCCCGCTGGGCAATTAAAACAGGACATTAGGTCCGTGTGAAGTTTGAAATGCGTGACGTATAACTCCAGCATATTCAAATGAGGTGTGCGGTTCGGGTTCAAGCGGCCTCGCGATCGCGTCCACCGAGCGGCAAACCGGGGAAGGGTTTGTGGAACTTTATCCTTTTATTTATTGACCAATCTCTAGTTGGCGTTCTTCGTTCGTGCATTCAACGCGGTTTGCTCGACGCGGGTCTCACAATTGGGGGGCCCGGAGAGGCCTCGAGCGGCCAGCGACAAACGGCGCTGAAATCCAACCGGCGGGGTTGTGGCTCGCGGTGGATGAACGAAGTCTCTCGCAATCGGAAGGTCGCGGAGTTCAATTCCTCGTTGGAGGTGGGGATGGGTGGTGGAGGATGGGGGGGGGGGGGTGACTCGGCCAATCATCTCACTGCAGGGAGTGAAGTACCACTTTGTGGGGGGAGTCGACAGCCAGTGGTTATCCTCTCGCCATAGGAACGCGGAATATCCACCACTGACTGGCTCTGTAGTGGTTGGAAACACGAGGTGAGTGACGACTTTAGACAGATCATATAATAGACGCCACGATGGCGAGATGTTAGCTCCCTCGTTTGATATACAGGAGGTTATGGGTTCGAGCCAGACACCGACGCCTGTATATTTGTGGTTTACATGTCTCTCTCTCTCCCCGTGGTCGCGTGGATTCTTCTCCGGGTCTTCCGATTTTCTCCTCCACGTTCAGAATGAACGTCACGCGTTTAGAGTGATTCGGCTGAGAAACGTTGACGCGTGATTATTATGAGCCACTTCGGCTCGCTACCGTTTGTGGCCAGGTCGCTTCTGAAAAAGAGCCGTTATTGCTCAGTCGGGCCTTTACTTGGTAAGAAAAACAAAATTGTAGTTTAAATAGATAATGGTGGGGGACACGTTCCTGCAGTCGGTCAGGGAGGGGAGGGGGGTGCTGTGAAGAAAAATCGTTGGGCGCTGCCGAATATGTGGGGACTTAATGTCAAATGAGAGTGTAAATACGCGATTCAGCGTACACATGAGATGTAATAAAATATTTTAATTAAACAAATAAATATTCTATTTTTTTTCGGATCACATTTGAAATGTCCCCACATCCCACACAGAGCGGCCATCCCCCGGCCCTCGGAATCGCCCGGCCCACCGCCCGCCCATTAATTTTGCGCGGACTGCTGCCCTGTGGCCAGTCCGGGCCTGTGGTTGTTCAGGAACGCGAGCGAGCGAGCGAGCGAGCGAGGAGGATGCCGGGTTCTCGTCGTCATCGTCGTCGTCTCTCGCCGCCCGAACAAAGGCGGCCCTGAGAAATCTTCACGTCACTCGCGTCGCGAGGGTTCGCGTACACGCGAAGATCCGTTCAGACAAACGCCGAACACTCGCCACTATTCTCCCGAGCACAACTTAAATTTTTTTCCCACCGCAACAACCGAGCCGCGCCGGGGCCGTTGCCGAGCCACCGGCTGCCCAGTTCAGGAGACGCCAAGTTGTGTGCGTGGTTTTTTTTTTCCACTGCAAAAGCCGAGCCGAACCGAGCCGTGCTGCTAATGTCACACGCACTGAACGAGCTCGAGACGAATGTCGACTCCCTGGACACTGACTCGCGTCACGCGTAATGAATGCGCCGTTAGCCTCGTCCCTGAACCTGTTGTTGATGTCTTGTGGGGCCAGCATAGCACGGTACATCTACCGGTGGAAAACCACCCACCCGTACCGTGAGGGCTCTGGCGCTCGCGTGGGTCGGGCGCTCCAATGAAAAGAGGTACCTATACTCGACTCCTGCCATCTCCCCCGCTCCCTCCTGCCTGTGCCGCAGACCCCTGAACCCTGGACCCTCGGTGCCTTTGGGCTCCCAGACCCCAAACCAGAACCGTAGCGATGCACGCCCTGGAGAGAAGCCCGGAGCAAGGTGCCATCCTCACCAGCAGGGCCATACGGCAGTCTGGGCCAAATGAACCTTATGGCGGTACCCCGGGGTACCATAGTACCCCGGCTCTCGCATAATGTCCGCGATGCAGTCATTTTTAGTCTGTTGATGGTCGGCGATGCGGCAATCGACTCATCTCGACGAGCTGTACACGATGCACTATGGTGCGTACGAGCGAAATCGCGTAGCGCACTGATTTTGGATTGATTGGTAACCCAGTGGCGGAGTTAAGTACACCCCTGGAAAAAATAGTGTCCCAGAAATAAAATATTTAATTGCCTCGGACATTTTGTATTATTTGGTACCTCGGAGTACCGCCATTAGGATCAAATTGCCCGGTGGACCGATCCAATCCGATGGGCAGGTGGACTGGTCCGTCTAGGTAAATTGCAAATGTGATCAGAGTAATAAAAAAAAAATGAAATACATATTTTCATTAAAATATTTTAATCCCTCGAATGTGTACGCTTCATTGCTTATTCACGATCTCAGTTGGCACTCAGTCGCCACATATTCGGCAGCCCCAAATATTTTTTTGGACCCAGCCCAAATAGGCCAACGAGGATCGCACGGCAATTTGGCCCCCGGCGTGTTGACAAAATGCCTGGTCCGATTTGTTTGTCATCGTCCGAGTCCGCCACTGCTCACCACCCTCAACCCCGCCGCCTGCGGCGCCGTCACCGCCCCGCCAACGAGTCAGACAAACCTGTCCCGAGGCGGCCGCCCTAACCCGCCCAGCCCCCGCCGAAGGGATTGGCCCGAGCCATTCGAAACCTCGTGAAACCCTCAAAACTTTGGACCCCGGACACCGAGTGGCGTGGTGCGGGATGCTCTTGATTGATTCTCTGCTTACAGAACTAATTTATCCGCTAACAAAGGCGGTTGGCAGCTCGGGCCCGCGCTGATTTATGGCCCTGATTACCACCCGTAAATATGCGCCTCGAGACGGGGGGGGGGGGATGCATTCATCACCGCGCCACGGACACCTGTTACGAGCCAGGGTGCGCGGGCGTGCGCGCGTGCGTCCGTGCCAGTGCGCGTGCGCGCGCGCGCGTGCGTCCGTGCGCGCGCGTGTTTTTTCCTGAAATTTTCTGTTGCGCGTAGTCACTTTAAGATGTTCCTTGTTCATGTTTTTGTTTGTTGCGGTTGCACCCGAGTCAAGAGCACGCATGGCTCACAGGGCTATACCTAATAAATGAAACTGAAAGAAAAAAACTGAAGCTGAAAGGGTGGGAGATCTTCCCGGTCACTAGGGAGACAAAGGCGGTCGGGCATGTTCGCTAACAGCTCTTGCCCCGGCAGACTGTTAAAGGCTGTATAGGGGATCTCTATCTTTGTCTAGGGATGGAGAGCGGTTCATGCAGTGGTTCGCGTCCCGCGCTACAAATCCGGCGACCCGAGTTCGATCCCCGATCACGGCCACAACATCGGTGACCTCTATCTGAACCCGGCCCTGGGCCTCACCATCAGGTCCCATCAGCCTGCAATGAGTACCTGGAGCGGTGTGTGTAAACATCACCACTGGGGAGACAAAGGCGGCCGGGCGTAGTCTCGGCCACCCGTCCCCGCAGTATTCCGTGCCAGCCTTAATCGTATCGGTGCTGCAATTCCTGCCCTCAATAGTCTATGTAAGGTTTCGATTTAAAGCTTTCGTGACTGCAGGAATTCATCTTCTTGGTTCTTTCGGTAAAGTCACGTAGAAGGGAAGTAATAAAATAATAAAATAATAATAACATATATTATAATTTTATTATGTTTTAATTTTATTATAATTTTAATAATAATTTTAATAATAATAATAATAAAATTTAATGTAAATTTTAATTTTTATAATTTTATTATGTTTTATTCTTTTTATTATTTCATTACTTCCCTTCTACGTGAGTCTATGTAAGGCTTTACCGGCAGATATTTTCCCTCCTGCATGTACATAGGAATAACGTGTGTGTTTGTGTGTGTCACGGCGAGTGATCTGTATGCATGTGGATTGGCACGAGTGTGTGTTTGGTGATTGAGCGTGTATCGGGGAGTGTGTGTTTTTGAGTGTGTGAGTCTGTACTGTGAGTGTGTACCGTGAGTATGTTTTGTGTGTGTGTGTATACTGCGAGTGTGTACTGTGTGTATGTTTTGTGTGTGTGTATGTATGTTTTGTGTGTGTGTACCGGGGAGTGTTCACTGGTGACTGGGGGGGTCTGTGTTGTTTTTAAATCCTTTATATTAAGTTAACTTGCTTGCTTGCGCGCTTACGACCGTGCAAATCTTTCGATCGTTTTTTAACCCACTTCCCGTAATCCAATCGAGCTGACATTTTGCACACAGACTCGTTGTGCGTGACAATTTATTTTCGTGAATTTTTTTTTCCAAAATCTTACACTTTTTAGGCTATTTGTTTTTATATTTAATTACCAATTGCTTAATGGTGGCAGGCAATCATCTGACCCATAGGTGGCAGCCATCTCAAGCCAGAGGACGAGAAGACTCTAGCCGCCACGCATATAAAGGATTTATAGTGAAAAACTTTGTTTTTACGGGTTAATTTTTTTTCTGGGTGTGTAATAGTGACTGTGTAGCGGTGAGCATCGGTGAGTATCGGTAGGTAGGCCACCCGTGAGGTGTGAACATCATAAGCACCGACTCCGGTCAAGAGGCAGAGGAGCCACACAATGGTTTGTGTATTTGTCTCCGAGCAGAATAGTTCGAGAAACGCATCACGCACAGAGCCACTTCTTGGACACAGACACAGCAGCAGTTATGCACATTCCTGACTGAAATGACATAGTTGACGGAATAAACTGCGTCTATTTTAGTTTGTTCCCCACTCCTCCCCGCCTTCCATTAGTTATTCTTTAACAATACAGTTTGACTCTTGTGCAATTTTGTTGTCACCAAGACATTCTGCAGTGGACCCCGTTCACCGCCATATTTAATAATTTATCTTTACGTTTCATGTCTTTTTTTAAAGATTTAAGTCTTTTTTTTTAACGGCTGCCCACAAGGGGGAAGCCAAAGAGCCACCGCATGCGGTTCCAGAGCCGCGGGTTGCCGACCCCTTGACCCCAACACCTTGACCCCAACACCTTGACCCCAACACCTTGACCCCAACACCTTGACCTCAACACCGTGACCCCAACACCTTGGCCCCAACACCTTGACCCCAACACCTTGACCCCAACACCTTGACCCCAACATCTTGACCCCAACACCTTGACCCCAACATCTTCGCCCCAACACCTTGACCCCAACACCTTGACCCCAACACCTTGACCCAACACCGTGACCCCAACACCTTGACCCCAACATCTTGACCCCAACACCTTGGCCCCAACACCTTGACCCCAACACCTTGACCCCAACACCTTGACGCCAACACCTTGACGCCAACACCTTGACCCCACGACCTTGACCCCACCTCCGTGGGCCGTTGTCGGCATCGACAGTCTTCTTCTTCTGTCGTTTTCTTCTCGTACGGCGGCTGCTGCTGATTTAGATGCAGAGCAACGACATCAATTTGACACTCAGATTCCCAAGCCCAGACTGACGGCGTCACGAGCAGCGGAGTGGTCCTGTCGCCGTGACGTCTCCGTCGCGTGTTTGTGGAGCGGGCCACTGCGTGGTTACGCGTCGCCACGGTCTGCTCTGGATGACCACAGTCGCACACGGCTGGAGAGTCTTCAAATGTCCCATTTGTGCATCACGTGGACCCGCATCGACTGCCACGGCTCGTGCAGCGGATGCCGTTTTAAGGGTGGACCCATGAGCTTAGTGGCAGATGAAACCCAGGGATCTTCTGCGTTGGGTCTTTCACGACAAGGCGTTGCGCCTTTTGGCGTCATCTGTTCCAACACCATGTGAGACTAGACTGCAGGAATTAATATTCTTGGTTCTTTCGGTAAAGTCACGAAGATATAATTTTTTTTTTATATAAAAATGTTAATAATAAAAAATGAAAATAATACATTTCAAATAATAAAAGCAAAAAACGACAATTGAAAAAGAACAAAAATTGTAAAATAAATGAAAAATAAAAATACAATGATGTAACAATTTTTGTGTGTTTTTTTGCTTTTATTATTTTCAATTTATTATTTGCATTTTTTATTATTGAACATTTTTATTTTATTATTATTATTATTGCTATTTACGTCACTTTACCGAAAGAACCAAGAATATAAACTCACATTGCCGAAGGGCTTCAGCGCACGGCCCCCTAAAGGTACCCGTGCTATCGACGGTTTCTCGCACACAGTCGTCGCCTCACAGCTGGCAAGAGCCGCGCCTTTGAACCCCCCCCCCGCCAACTCCCCCCGGGCGCGTCTGCCCAGGTGTGCCAGCAGCTGTTACCTGGTGGGCCGTGCCACGTGGCGATTGACGCCTCGCGGTTCGATGACGGGAGGCTGCACTCGTCCGCCTGGCGTCAGCGCAGCGCCCGCGTGCGCTGAACATGTCCGCTGCGCGTCGTGCGTGAGATGGCGAGAGCGTGCCGGTGGTGCTGCGTCATGGTGACGTGCGATGTGGTGATGGTGGTGGTGGTGAGGTGATGATGACGCGTGATGTAATGATGGTGGTGTGAGGTGATGATGACGCGTGATGTGATGATGGTGGTGGTGGTGGTGGTGAGGTGATGATGACGCGTGATGTAATGATGGTGGTGGTGGTGAGGTGATGATGACACGTGATGTGATGATGGTGGTGGTAGTGAGGTGATGATGATGCGTGATGTGATGATGGTGGTGGTGGTGAGGTGATGATGACGCGTGATGTGATAATGGTGGTGGTGAGGTGATGATGACGCGTGATGTGATGATGGTGGTGGTGGTGAGGTGATGATGACGCGTGATGTAATGATGGTGGTGGTGAGGTGATATGATGGTGGTGGTGGTAGGGTGCGATGGTGACGTAGGGTGTGACGCGATGTGATGATGGTTAGGGCGATTAGCGATGTGTGGTGTGATCGTGATGGGTGGGTGATGACGACGTGTGATGTGGTGGTGATGGGAGAGTGATTGTGACGTGTGATGTGATTGTGATGGTAGGGTGATGGTCACGGTGGTAGGGTGACGTGTGATGTGATGGTGGCAGGGTGATGGTCACGGTGGTAGGGTGACGTGTGATGTGATGGTGATGGGTGCGTAATGTTGGCGGGGTCACGTGCGCGGCTCCTCGCTCGTTAATTACCTCGCCCCCCCCTCTCGGCCCCCCGCCCCTCATCCTCCCCTCCCCCGCCCCCCTCCTCGCGCTTCCCTTTCCGCGTGTGTTCAGCATAAATCGATCAATATTTCACGCACCGGGGAGACGGCGAGAGCGAGTGCGTGCATGCCCTGCACGCGTGTGTGTGTGTATGTGTGTGTATGTGTGTTGGGTATGTGTGCGTGAGGGGGTATGTGTGTGTGTATGTGTGTGTGGGTGGGTGGGTATGTGTGTGTGGGTATGTGTGTGTGGGTATGTGTGTGTGTGTGGGTATGTGTGTGGGTATGTGTGCGTACGTGTGTGGGTGTGCGTGGGTATGTGTGTGTGTGGGTATGTGTGTGTGTGGGTATGTGTGTGTGTGTGTACGTGTGGGTATGTGTGGGTATGTGTGTATGAGTGGGTATGTGTGTGTGTATGTGTGTGTATGTGTGTGTATATGTGTGTATGTGTGTGTGTGTATGTGTGGGTATGTGTGTGGGTATGTGTGTGTATGTGTGTGTATGTGTGGGGGTATGTGTGTGTGTATGTGGGTATGTGTGTGTGTATGTGTATGTGTGTGTGTGTGGGTGTGTCTGGAGGTATGTGTGTGTGTATGTGTGTGTATGTGTGTGTGTATGTGGAAGTACGTGTGGCCTGGCACAGGCGCCGTGGTGACGTCACCGTCACTTCGTGGCGACTGTGTTGGTACGTGTGGAGCGGTGTGTGTGGGT
>JAAXLI020003483.1:0-10748 GCA_014621495.2 Entosphenus tridentatus | reverse complement strand
TCATGACTCTTTTTCAAGAAGATCCTGCACTGAACAATTCCATTCCTGTCTGAAGCGTTTTGCTTAGCGGGGGAGGAAACCAGACGGGAGTAGAGTACCAGAGAAAACTCACCCATACATGCGAGGGAGTAACACTCAAAGCGCCGCACACATAGATTCAATAATCCATTTGTGTCCAGTAATCCCACCTCCTGGCCACCTCGCGATCCAAGGACACACCACCTCTAGTACTCCAAGGCAAGTTTTCAATCCAAGTAGTAACCAGGCTCATATCTGTTTAATATCCATCGTGTCGGTATTTTTCCTTGTCAATTTTTGTAAATCGTCTTGGGACACGATTGTGTTTAGAGGTTTCGAAATTATATACAGAGTACATTTTATTTGTTGTCGTTCTAAATACTGTACAAGATCTGGCACATTCAGAGCGATTTGGTTTCAAAACATTGAGGTCGGTATTTCCATTGGAAGGTATGGGGCGTCCGAAGACAGCTTTCGCGTCCGCGTCTGATTAGTGTCGCACGTGTGGACGGGGGGGAGAGGACTCTCCTTCAATAAACATCTCGCACGACGCGGTGCCACGCTGATGCTGCATTCCTGGCACCAGCTATCCACCAACTCGCGAATTGAACAATCAACACATTTCCCACCCGCCCCCCACACACACGTGTTCGCTAATTTGTAAACACGCAACAAGGGACCGTTTTGTTATCTTTTTTAATTTTATGCCCTGGTTGATATACTGTAATTCTATTTTCTGTTGTAATCTTTGAAAAGTCTTACTCAAATTTAACTTCGTCAATACGGTTTTCAGACTTGCTGTGATTATCTTTGAAGAGGACTGTGTACACTTGCCTGGCACCTTCATTGGATGCCACTTTTGTATCGCTTTGTTTAAATCGGACAAACATTATATGCCTCGAGTTCCCTGGCTGGCTGCTGGCTGGGCTCCTCTCCACCCAACAATTGCTCTTATTGGCTGCGGGCCGTTGCCACTGAAACTAACTGGGTAACTGTCTACACGAGATTTTTCCGTGTAACAAATACACATTGTATGAGATTGAAACAGCGGAAGAAGTTCGGAGGACATCTAATAGATACCGACACCGAAGAAGTGAGAGTACGAATACAGAAGACTTACTCGGTTAATTAAAACATTCTCAAACTCTTCAACTAGTGCTCCGATTAAAGTAATTATTTCACTAGTATATTCTTTAAATCCTAGATAATTAAAAAAAAGATCAAAATAATTTTATAACATTAAATAATATATTACTTTTGGTGCTCCGAGTACAACGGTCTAATTTTTTGTTGCAGAGCAACGGGATATCTACTCAGTTTTTTAAAAGTATGCTTAGAGAAACTCAGGACTTAGGCTGACACTGCCCTATCGGTACATAACAATCAAATTTTGGTTCATGTTTTTGGGGGGGGAAATTGTTGTTAATTGTATTTCTAAGCACAGACTCGACTAATTGTGTATCCCTTTTAGAACATCATTAGAATGGACATCAGTCAGTGCCTAAACATTTTGCATTGAGGGCCGTATTGACCAATTTGTAGAAAGCCGTATATGTGCCAGGCACATATACGATATAAGTTATCAACAAAGGGTGTGTATCAGATTAATTGCTTATGTGGCAGATGCTATATTGGACAGACGGGACGTAACAGCGTAAGATTAAAAGAACACCAAGAAATATTCAATACCCTCAAACACAACTGTCGGCAGTTGCAGAACATCCTATCTACAACAAGGACACTCAATTGAATTTGATAACGTTGAAGTGTTGTGTAAAACTAAATATTATAGGAATACCTTGCACTTTCGTCTGGCTAGGGACCAGAGCATGGACGAATGTCAAAGCAGACCCTTTATTTAGCCTTGCTGATTAAGTTTGATTATGCCAAGCTTTTCCTGCAAATTGAGAATCTTATGGGTTATTTTAGCTTTACTATCACCACATTTAGGACCCATTATGAATGTGTAATGAGATAGTGACATCTACTGGTTGGAAAAGGGAAGCACGGGTACAGGCACCACTATAAACATTATCCAATCCCCAAAGGGAGAGGTATCTGGGCCAAAGGTGAAGGGCGGGGCCCGCCGAGAAACTCCGAGAACCAGCTAGAAAGTTCCACGAGAGGGCGTGGCCGGAGGCAGAGCCTAGCCCCGCCTGCGGCAATATAAGCGGAGGCGGAGGAGGACTCAGGATTGGGGTGTGGAGTCTTGAGTCCAGACTGCATCGCTGCTCACCGTCATCTCTCTCTGTTGTTCGGCGGCGGATCTCCTGCGGAGCTCCACCGCCCTCCCCGGCACACCGTCAGCCAGCGGTGAGACCGGGAGCGGACGGGCGGAACCCTCTACACGACGTTTCATGGAAGTCGCTCATTACAAATTATTTAAAGCACAAAATTTTTACAGTAATCACGAAAATAAGCACAGTATGGATACTGTTCACGTGTTTTATTCTCACGAAAATTAACTAACAACACTGTAGTATTATATTGTTATCACAAAAATAACTATGAATTGTTTACACTATAATCACATAAATAAGTACAGTATTAATATACGAATAAACACAAATATAAGAGATGCTCACTGAACGACTTCTATTCAAAGACTGAACGAAAAAGATGGTACGTGGCACGAACGTCGTGAAAGGTTGGATGAAATGGGACGAAAGAAAGCACGTGGATGAAATTTGAAATGTGGTTCTAATTGAAAACGGCCGAAAGAGCGAAGTGACGAAAATCAAGTGGACAAGAGTCAATGTATCGCTGTAATGGCCAAGACTAATTCTAGAACCCATTGAAAGTAGGACTAGTACTGGCGCGACAGCTTCTTTGTCTTTCTTTGGTTCTTTATTAACTCATATAGTTCCACATCTCTTCCGTCGACATCACTCAATGTCCCTCCGCTGGCTTCGCTCGCTCTCCTTCTGCTCCTCCAGTGATCCTCCTCTCTGCTCTCTCTCACTCTCCAGCTCGGCTGCTCTTGTTAACTCTGTCGTCCCACTCCGTCGTAACTCTCCGTCGTCTCTCTCTCCACCAAGGTCCGTTACTCCGCTGCTATCCTACGCTGTACTCGCTCCATCCACTGCTACTCTATACTGTATTCTCTCTATCCACTGCTACCGTACACTGTATTCTCTCTATCCACTGGTACCTTATACTGCAATCTTTCTATCCACTGCTACCCTATGCTATACTCTATCCGCTGCTCCGTCTCTCCGTCCATTCATCTCTCGTCCCAGGCACCAACTCCCCGTTTCACTCCACGCTCTCCACCTTTATCCCTGAACCAATTCCCCTTAATTAATTGGGTCATCCCCCGCGACGCCACTCGCCCCCAGCCCCCAGTGCCACGTGGCGTTGTTGTTGCAGACACGGCGGCGCTAATTCCAGACACCAATACCTCTCGTCCAATCACCGGCCTGCGTCCTCAATTACCCCCGGCCACCTGCAGCCCCCTTAACTATCACGCCACCTTAATTAGTACAATAACAACATTAAGTCACTCAGCGCCCTGTGTCCCCGTTTGCCCTCACTGTCCGCCACGTGCACGCATACCGACCCCGCGCGTGACGCGTGTTTCTCAAGCCCTACATCACCCCCCCCCCATGTTTAAAGAGTTAGCCGTCCCGGCTAAACACAACGCGCCACGCGGCAATACACATCAACCCAACACAATGTACACGATCCCCCCCTGAATACGGCGACCAACGTCCGTGTCACGCAATGTTTATGAAAAAGTCACTCTTCTGGAGCGGATTCCCGCAGCCGGTCCGTCACCCCGGCTCGGGTGAACAGGGGGCAAGGGCAGGGAACATCTCTCCGTGGGCGCGGGGCAGCGTCCTGCCCGAAACGTGCGCCTCTCCAAGTTGCACTGGTCATTCCCCGACGAGACCCCAATGCGGTCGCATGCGTCCCGGGGTGGCCCCTGACTCGGAAATGGCGATCCTGCAGACACACGGGGGGTAAACTGCTGAGGTACGTTCTCCCATTTCCGCACAGTACGCTCGTCGGACACATCCAATACAGGCCGTTCCGGGATGGGAGATGACGCATCATAAGGTACCACATATTTATTCAACCGCGACGGGTGAACATGCCACAATCTGCGACCGTATCGAATCCTCACACTCTGATCCCGGCGAACTTCCACAATCTCAACGGGACCCTGCCAGGGCCGATGGAATTTCAGTGACGTGCCTACCGGCACCATCGGACAATGTAACCAGGCCTTGTCTCCCACTTGCCATGGCTCCTGCGGAGGCTGTGTGCCGTGCAGGCGCTCATTGGCCGCCTGCCTTCGTTCCGTATTTTCCAGTGAGGCCTCCCTAGCCTCCTTTAGATGGTCCAATGCCTCTAGCATGGGGACAGGCTCTGTCGATGACTTCCCCTTAATTTTCACCCCCAGCTTGACCAGGGACGGGGCCTCCGGTTCACGACCATACATCAAATAGAAGGGTGAATACCCTGTTGAGGCGTGTGGGGCTAATCTATAAGCGGCCAGGGCCGCCGGAACATATAGATCCAAATCTGTCTGAGCCGAATTAACCTGTTGGCACAACATAGACGTCAATGTTCGATGAAGACGCTCCACCATCCCGTCGATTTACGGGTGGTATGGGGATGTCTGAATCTTCCTCATTCCCAATGCATCACACACTTCCTTCAATAGGCGGGAAGATTTTTTTTTACCCTGGGCAGTAAGCAGGTGCTCCGGGGCACCTTTGTCAAAAACGTAACCCTGCAGGAAGGCCTCCACGATCGATCCTGCCAATTGGTCCGCTAGCAGCCATGCCATAGGCCACGGAGTGAGGTATTCGACCCCCACAAGCAAATATTTGTGACCACGCGGGGTAACGGGGAACGGTCCCAAAATATCAAGGGCAACAATCTCGTTTACCCGCGAAACCCGTATCGACTGCAATGGTACTTGATATGGCTGCGCCGGCGCCTTCCGCCGTGCGCACTCGTGACAGGCCTTAACATACAAATGAACATCGTTTTGAAATCCCGGCCAATAGAAATCATTACTTAAAGTCAACGCGGTTTTCTTCTCCCCAAAGTGCATCAATCGCTCGTGCGTGTCGCGAATAAGTTTTCCCCTCAAACACAGTGGCACAACAATACAAAACTTCTGTAAGACGACATCCCACCTCACTAGGAGGTCGTCTATGAGCCGAAGAAAGGCCCGATCCTCCGACTGTTTGGAACGGGAGGCCCGAAGTCTCATTCTGGTAAGCGAAGAATTGTTCACTTGCAAGCGCGCCCAACAATCTCGTGACAATCCCAGCAACCCGGGCTCCTTAGCCGGGGCCTCATCAACCCGGCCCGAATCGGCTGCAGCGGCCATGGCCGGAATGCCCTGCAGCGGTGGCCCGCAGCGCAGCGATCCCTCGGAACATCTACACAAGCCCGATGACTGAGGCAATCAGGACAGAGCATCCGCGTTAACATGACGCGCCTCTTTCCTGTGCTGGACCGTGAAGGAGTATCCCTGCAGGACCTCAAGCCACCGGGCCATTTGACCTGAGGGTTGATCGATCCGCAAGGAATACTGCAGCGCCGCGTGGTCAGTGCGGACCAAAAATTCCCTTCCATACAAGTATGGTCAATACAAATGCACAAAGGGTACAATCGCCAACAATTCCCTGCGTGTTACACAATATCTTTGCTCTGCCGGGGACAGCACACGGCTTCCGTACGCAACGACCCTATCAACTCCATCAATCGTCTGAGATAACACAGCGCCGATGCCCGTGTCACTGGCATCGGTGTCCAAAATAAACATTTCCGCAAAATGTGGATATCCGAGAGGCGGTGCGTCTGCCAAAGCATCCCGAAGCATCTCAAATGAACGCTGTTCCTCGTCACCCCATAGAAACGTTTTACCCTGAGCAGTCAGCGTATGCAGTGGCCTCGCAATTGTGGCAAAATCTTTAAAAAATCGATGGTAATACGACGCAAATCCCATGAAGCTACGCACTTCCGATACTGTTTTGGGCACTGGCCATGCGCGTACACAACTAGTTTTCTCCGGGGCAGTGGTGACCCCCGCTTCACTGACCACATGACCCAAGTATTTGACAGATGTTCTTAACAATTGGCATTTTTGTGGTTTAAATTTCAAATTGGCGTCCCATACCCGGCCAAACACAGCCTGTAGCCACTGCATGTTCCTGGCAATCTGCAAAAACGACCCGTCATCGTCGCTGTTGCTGGGAAGTGAGAGGACGACCCATAGCTCCTTCGCCATCAGCAACAGCTTCTCCTGGGCCAAAGAATCAAGGGTCGGCCTGGTCCATCGCCAGATAAGCCGCTTGGCCGAGGGTCAACAGCGCACTGCGATACGCGAGGGGAGATTCCATCTCCACCCGCCGTCTCAACTGAAACTTGCGCTTGGCGACCGATCGCGGTTCGTAAATGTCCTGCATCGCCGTGAATGTCTCCATCAATGACAAGCGAACCTCCCCAGGGAGGCCGTAGAACGTCGCTAGCGCATCGTCGTCCAAGGCCGTTGGCAGAGCTCATAGCGCTTCAACTTCTGTCCACCCGAGCGACTCGTACGCTGCCCGAAACCGTCGTGTAAATGCCGTCCAGTCGCCAACTTTAACATCAAAGCGTTCCACGTGCAATCGGCGTCGTGTGCTCGAAATCGGCGACCCCGGAGCCTCCTCGGCATCCAGCTCTGTTCCTGGCGCATCGGGAGATACAGCAGCGCCACCGGCCTCCGCAGGTGTGACGAGCTCGTGCGGAATAAAACGTTCAAATTCCTTCGCGAGCGCCGCCATCCTGGCCTCCCACTCAGCCATCGCAGCTCTCCATACGTGAGGCTGGCTTGGTTCATCTTCGTCGTTCGGGTCGCCCTCCTCCCACGGAGGCTCCCCATCAGCCGTGTCCACCGGGGGAGCGGGAGCCTCCAGCCCCGGCGAGCTACAGCACACCATAAGTAAGTCTCAGAGCACTGCACCTAAAGTAATTGAATTTTAGGCGCAAATTGTCCCTTCTTTATGGAGACATTTCTTGGTGATTTTGCAGATAATGTATCGATTTATATATTTTTTTCAAACACAGCGGCCGAAAGCAGAAGAGAATAAAATATCAGAGCAGTGAATTTAAACAAATTGAAGGTCAGTTATATACAGTGCTGCAGTGACATGAAGTGAGGTGTTTTATAACGTAGTTTTGTGCAATAATCACTGCCATTAATAAAGTGCTACAGTGAACTGCAGTGAAGTGTTTTATGACTTCGTTTTATGCCAGATTCACTGCCATTAAATTTACACAAGATACAATTATACTCTGCTCAATGTTTTCGTAAATATTACAGCTTCCGTCCTAGGATGGGCAAAGATGCTAGTTTTCCAGAACATTCCACATAGATTCAGTGCTGAGTAAACATGGAGTAACTTCTAGAACATTCTAGAACTTTCCAGTATATATAAATAGTATAAATACAGGGGCCTTAAGCCCACCAGTTTAGTTTAGTTCTGTCTAAGTGGATACATATCTGCATTTTTCTGAGATGGCATCAAGAGGCTGCAAGCATCCGGCAGACGCATTTTGCTATGTCTGCGGCTAATTTATCAAGAGAAGAGCTAAAAAGTACTCTGCGGAAGCATCTGCTAAGATGTGTGAGGCCTACAAGGCATATTTCGGCATGCCTGTCGGGAAACAAGACAAACCCTGGGCACCTCATTTCACCTGCGAGCAATGCAAAAAAAAAAGATGGACGGAATATTATCTTATAAAATGTGTTTAAAATGTTTTAATTGTAAACGTTTTTATTTTTAAAATGTTTTACAATTTTCAATGTTATTGAAAAAATATATCATATATGAAAAATGTTTCGAGAATCTCTTACACATTAGTCATGGGTGAAATAAATGTATTTTTGTAGGATGGTACAGAGGGGAAAAGAGCCATGAAATTCACTATCCCAATAATTTGGCGGAAACCCACTGACCACTCAAGCAACTGCTACATCTGCATGGTGGACCCTTCCAAACATCGGACTGGCAAGAATGCACCTGCAATCACGTATCCGGACCTTCCTTCATCCATCGTCCCGGTGCCACACTGCCATGAGCTCCCCATACCCACTCCTCCGGAGAGAGAGCAGCCGTCTTTAGAAGAGAGCAGCAAGTCAGAGAGCAAGGAAGATGTAAATCCAGATAACAATTTCAGAGGTGGAGCTAAGGAGAAAAACTCATACTACCCCAACCAAAAAGACCTCAACGACTTGATCAGAAATCTTGGTCTCACCAAGTCCAATGCCGAGCTTTTGACATCTAGGCTCAAGCAGTGGAACTTGTTGGATGAAAGTGTGCAAGTCGCAGATCAGAGGAAGCGTCACCAACCTTTTTGCAGCTTTTTGACCCGTCAAGATGGGCTCTGCTTCTGGCACAATGTGACCAGTCTGTTCGAGGCAATCCGAATCGCCTGCAACCAGAATGAGTGGCACCTCTTCATTGACAGCTCATCCAGGAGCCTCAAAGCCGTGCTGCTCCATAATGGTAACAAGTACCCGTCTCTTCCCTTGGCCCATTCAATGCACCTCAAAGAGGATTACAACAGCATCAAGACCTTTCTGGACGCCTTGAAGTATGAGGAGTACGGCTGGGAGGTCATCGGAGAATTCAAAATGGTGGCATTCCTGATGGGTCTCCAAGGAGGTTTACCAAATTTCCCTGCTATCTTTGCCTTTGGGACAACAGGGACACCAAGGCGCACTGCCACAGGCGGGACTGGCCACAGCGGACCGAGTGGGGAGGAACAACGTCAAGTAGAAGCCACTGGTGGACCCCTGGAAGGTGCTGATGCCACCATTGCACGTAAATTTGGGCCTTATGAAACAATTTGTCAGAGCTGTAGATAAGGAGTTGGTAGCCTTCAAGTACCTTAAAGACTTCTTCCCTAAGCTGTCTGAGGCAAAGGTCAAAGCCGGTGTCTTCGTCGGACCACAGATAAAGAAGATCCTGGAGTGCAATGAATTCCCCAAGAAACTCATTATTGTAGTGCCATAGGTGGGCCACACTTACCAGCAGTGGTGGACAGGGCCCATCTGCAGGTACCTCGGACCCCCAGGGGAGGGGCCACTGTGCCAGCCCAAGAGGGGAGGGGCTGCTGGGGGCTCTAGGATCCTAGACAGCTAAGCCCTCGGCGCCAGCTCTAGGATCCCAGACAACCCAGACAGCTAAGCCCCTTGGCGCCACCAACGGGGGGCTGTGGGGTATCTGGGAGCACACACAACCCCACCCCTCGATGGGCAAGAGGGATAAAAGGGTCGCTCCCTGGCCGATCAGGGCCAGTCGCAGCTCAAGACCCAAGACCAGCCAGCTTAGGACCCTGGACCCCCTCATCCCGCTTGTCCTTGTAAGGGCCGGGACGCTGTGCGGGCCAGTGGTGGGACTTTGGGACTCCCAGCTCTACGCCCTTGTAAGGGCGAGTTCCGAGGAAGCCAGAGTCTAGACCCGCACCTTGGCTGGGTCGGGTCAGGTAGCCTCCCCTAGGGTAATTGTAGCCGGAGGACCCCAGAGTGTAGCTAGAGTAGGCTGTGGCCCTAGGCTGTGTTCCTAGGCTGTGTTCCTAGGCTGTGTCCCTAGGCTGTAACAGAGTATCAGGACTGTTGGAGTGTTGTATTGTAATAAAGAAGTTACCTCTACAAGTGTCTCCGGAACCCATTACATTTGGAGTCAGGAGTGACCATGGAGACAAGAAGTAAGCCACGTACCTTCAGTCCTGATGGCGATGTCGATGAACAAGCGGCGACGGGGCAGCCAACTCGGGCCGACAACGACGCCGCACTGCCGGCTGAGCAGTCGTCCACTACACCGGCCGTCCCTCCCATTACACTAGTAAGGAGAAAGCGGCTTGGAACAGCTTTGTCGCAGTGGTTCGTGGCTTCATGGGCAATCACAAGGTCGAAGACTATGTGGAGCTGGTTGAGACGCTGGTGAAGAACTACGGCACAATGGGCTGTATTATGTCCTTCAAAGTCCATATCTTTGATGCTCATCTTGATACCGTCAATGAGAATATGGGAGCGTACTCGGAGGAGCAAGGCGAGTGCTTCTACCAGGATATACTGGACTTTGAACGCCGCTACCAAGGACAGTATAACGAGAACATGATGGGAGACTACATTTGGGGGCTGATTCGTGAAAGTGATTTACAGTATAATCGTAAATCTCGAAAAACTTCTCACTTATAAATCTTTTGTAGTAATTTTTGTATCCCTTTAGTATAAATACATGTCAATTTTTATTCATATGTTGCTTTTTCTGACTTTATGTGAACGAAGAGATACAAATTCGCCCGTTTTCTGATTGAAAATGTATAAATTTCAAAATATCACTGTCCTGGTCACAGAAGCAAAGTTGCCATTTTCTATACTTTTTAGGCAAAAGCAATTACGAAGTAACACTTACTACCCAGGAACAAAAATTGTGTCGCAACGGGCCTCTTCAATTCCACGTTTGAGTGACGCCACGGGTCAGCTGGAATTAGTTGACGGGCCAGAGTTTTCCCGCGGGCTATAGTTTGGACAGCTCTGTGCTCTATGCATCTGCTATTGGAACAAGCGCATTTTACAAACCCCTATTATATATCATAACTAGCGGTTAGTACCCGGCGTTGCTCGGGCGAAAAAGGCAGACACATGAAGTTACACACGCAAATCCATTGATACACACACATAGAGTTACACGCACAAATGGACTCACACATACATACAT
>JAAXLI020003481.1:0-10749 GCA_014621495.2 Entosphenus tridentatus | reverse complement strand
GGTCAGTGAGTGAGTGAATGGCACAGGCTCGAGAAGAGATGGGGCTGATGGGTCAGTGAGTGAGTGAATGGCACAGGCTCGAGAAGAGATGGAGCTGTTGGGTTAGTGAGTGAGTGGGTGAGTGGGTGGCACGGGCTCGAGAAGAGATGGACTGATGTGGTACGAAAGGATGTGGGGTTGTGTGGACCGGTACCAGCAATGTGAAGATCGGCCTGTATGGAAGAGGTTCATGAATGTCGCTACTGGGCCACAGTTGGAGGCAGTCGCCCTCCAGCAACATCAGAGAGCAGAGGAGCGACGCTCACAACAACGAGCGGAGCGCCGGGCGGCTAAAACGCAGAGAGTTGGCACAGTGGTCAGCGCAGGTGGTTCCTCTGCCAATCATCTCAGTCAGTCAACCCACGGCACCTGCAGGGTCTGTTCCGTGACCTCCTGCCAGCGAGCCTTCGACACTTCACGTGGCCTGAAAGTGCCTCTAGCATGGCACAAGCGCTGTGGCCACGTGATCGCCACGTATGTATGTACGTTGAGCTTATTCTTTGGGTCTTTCGGTAAAGTCACGTAGATAGGTTGAAAGAAAACAACAAAAAACTACAACGTTTCGATCGCAACACAAGCGGTCGTCATCAGGAGAAAAACATGATGACGCTCGCTTGTGTTGCGATTGAAACATCGTAGTTTTTTGTTCTTTTCTTTCAACTCATCTACGCGACTTTACCGAAAGACCCAAATAATATGAACTCCTGCAGTCACGAAAGCTTTAAGTCAAGATGTTACGTTGAGCTTCTTTTGGACATTCCACGTGGCCACTCGGGTTTAGTCTCCTGGCTCCACCAAATGGGGTTTGGCCAAGAGACGTCATAGGCGCCTGTCCCCCCGAGGCCTCTGGCCCAAGCTTAGCTGTTGTTGAGCTTCTTACAGCAGGCATTGTCAGGCTCTGGATCAAACCCACGGCCTCCTGCATACCAGGCGAGGGAGTTAACATCTCACCCGCCCCACTACCGCCTGCGTGTCCAGGAGTCGTGCTCATCCCCGGCACGGCGCAGCTCACCGCGCGCGACGTGCGTAGCCGCCTGCTGGCGTGCGGGGCGCGCTGCGTGGCCACCGACGAGTCGCTGGCTCCGCTCGTCGACCTCGTGCTGCCCGAGTGTCCGCGCGTCGGCTCCAGGCTCCTGGTCTCCGCAGGCGGCCGCAGGGACGGCTGGCTCAGCTTCCACGACGAGTTCAGGCAAGCCGACTTTTGTCTCCGTCCCCGTCCCCCAGGCCCCCGCGGTGTTGGCCGCGTGCGTCGATGAGGAGGAGGAGGTGGAGGTGGCGCCGCTCGCGTGCCCCGGTCGGGGATACGCTCCGTTGTTTAGTCCGTCGGCAGGTCGCCTGCGGTGGGGTAAAGTGTGGGTACACTCCACTCGTTCCGAGACGCCTGGCCGGCGTGGGAGAGCCGTCCAGATCCTACCCCACCACTCGGGCTTCTCTAGATCAGTGGCTCGCAACCCCTGGGGGCACGCGGAGCCCTGTGGGCACGTGGCAATGTTCCAGGGGGTACGTACGGAGGTGATTTGTAAATGTGTGAAATGATATCGTACGTGAGAGTCGCTGGTTAATAATCATGTAAGAATCTGCCAATATAAATTAACTACGGTAAAATGTAAATCCATATGGTAACATAGAACGATATAAAATACCTTTATAAACTCAGTGATCGTAAACAATGTGGTTTCGAAGAGGAACCAGTGAACAAATGTCGTGACGCGTGCAGAGCGGACGTCGAATTTTTTGTTATTCGCTTGCAGTTACTTAGCGAGTTAGGGGCACCTCACAAAATGGACAATCAGTAAAATAAATATATTGACATTCATTATCCGTACATTTATTTCTCAGAACCACGTTGGGTCAGGCACGGCGGTGGGGGGGGGGAGTTACTACTCGGCTGAAAGGAAATTCAACAAGGGGGCAAGGTAGTGTCCGAAGAGAGCGCCGACAACCACAGCCGCAGAGAGCTTGCCGCGGTGGGGTCAAGCGGCCGGGCGGTGCGCGGTGTTGGGGTCAAGCGCGGGGCGCTCCCGCCGCTTCCGGAGCGCAGTCTCGCCCATCGGGTTGCTCGCGGCTGCTGCCGGCGGAGGGGCCCCCAACAGAGGGTGTTTTGGCCTACTCTTCCAACGCTGGCCAGACATCTCGGAAGAGGCACGCGACCTGCCGACGGAACTCACTGTGGCGAACCCATTTAGGCCCGCCGGATGGACAGAGGCATGGGGAGGGAGGAGGAGGGGGGAATTTAAGAATCATCCACCTTTGTTTCAGCCGCGGCGCCGGGAGGTGGAGTCCAACCGGCAACCTTTGCATTTGGAGTGCGGTTGCTCTAACCATAACAATAATACCACTACTAAACTAAAAGCCATTTTAATTTTACCGGGTAAAGCTCTTTTTCAGAAGCGATCTGGCCACGTTACGATAGCTCAACGAAGCGGCTCATCATCATCACATGGATATTTCTATCCGCCGAATACTCTAAATGCACATCGATTCTAAATGTGGAGGGGAAAACCAGAGGACCGGGATAAACATCCACACGGCCACGGCGAGAGAGAGAGAGACACGCAGACTTCAAATATAGAGCAGCAGGCGTCTGGGTCGGGATAGAACCCACGGCCTCCGGTAGACCAGGCGAGGTAGTTGACACCCCCCCACCGCGCACACACAGTGACGCGTGTACGTGCAGCGTGTACACACGCGTGACCGCAGGTTGCAACTTTTGTAAAAAAAATGGGAACGATGGGTGGAGGGAAGGGGGTGGTGGGGCAGAGAGGTTGCTTCACGTTTGGTGACCACGGTTATGACAGATCCGGCATCACACGCCACAATCTGCGGTCAGAAAACGCGAAGTCGGTGAAGCTTTTGGGTGGTTTTTACGTCAAAGGTGTGCAAGTTCACATGCGTGAGGGGCACGAGAGGAGTTGAGATGTTAACTACCTCGCCTGGTATGCAGGAGGTCGTGGGTTTGGTCTTGACCCTGATGACGCCTGCTGCATGTTCACTCTCCCCATGGTCGCGTGGATTTTTCTCTGGGGTCTTCCATTCTTTGTCCTTCCACATTTAGAATCAAGGTCACGCGTCTAGAGTACACATTTGGCTGAAATACATCTCCAAGTGATGACAAGCCACTTCGTTGAGCTATCGTTGTGATGGTCAGGTCGCTTCCGATGAAAGATCTATACAGCCGAGTGGGGCCTTACACCTGGTCAAATACAAGATGGTGCCACGGGGCGCTTCCCACACCACCAAATGCCACCTTCGGCACCAACTCGGGTTCATGCTCCTCCTTAGCAGAGAATCACTGCCACGGTGACCCCCCCCCTCCCCCCCCATCCGAGGGGATTCTGGAACCCGGGGCCTGCCGTAACCCACAATGCCCCATAACCCACAATGCCCCATAACCCACAATGCATTTCCATCCGGCAGGGCGGCCTCGAGCCGCCACGAGTGCGTGAAGACGGACAGCAAGGAGGTGATGACCGTCTTCTTCACCAGCGGCACGACGGGCTCTCCCAAGATGACTGTCCACAGTCACGGCAGCTTTGGCTTGGGCTTGACCACGAACGGAAGGTAACACGCGTCGCTCCGTGGAGACCAAGGGAAGGTCACACCGCGTTGCGCTGTGGAGACGCACTTTGTGACGTGTCACCCGGAGCATCGCATATTTTTTGACGTCTCGAAACCTTGCTGCTTCTTTTCAAATAAATTAAAATAAAAAAAACACACTTTCCGAGCACAAAAGTCCCAAAGGGTCAACCGCATTTCTTGATTTGAGAAGTACAATTGTAAACCTGGAGGGGGTGGGGGGGGACAGAAACGAAGATGGGAAATAGAAAGGCGACTAAAAAGTGGAGCGGTGCGAGGGAAGAAGCAGAGAGAGAGAAGTGAGATGACCTAAAGTGTCGTGGTGGTGGTGGTGGTTGACCACAGAGCTGGTGGGATGCAGTTTTTAGAGAATTACTAACATCATAGGGCAGGGGTCCACGATCTGCATGCGGCTCTTTAAGGACTGCTTTGTGACGTTTTCACGTATCAATGGCCCACCGTCTCTCGTCTGCACCACGGGCATTGCGGCTCTTGAAACATTTGGGTTATTTACCGAATTATAAAAAAAATGATCTTCTTGTTACTTTGATTGGCGACCGCTGTCCCCCTGTCATGGAGGATGCGCCACCATCGCTCGTGGGATCTCCCGGCGTTTGCGGTGTTTTTTAATTCCCCCTCTCCCCGCCTCTATCCACGCAGCAGTATAACATGGGCACGCCACAGATGTTTGATGGGCAGGTCACGTGCGGCGGGGGTCACGTGCTGTAGGTTGAAGTGGACGGCATTGGGGAGCCACTGGGAGCTATGCACTTTTAGATAATCGAGATTACAAACTCGTTTCTTTAAAACTGCCTTTTGTGTTCAGTTTGTTGTCCTTCCCTCCACCTCCGGCTGGCACGGTCAGCTACGTACGGTGCGAAAGAAGTTCAACGTACATACTAAACAGAAGTTTTATTTTATTTTACGAGGTAAGGCCCACTGAGCTATGTAGCTCTTTTTCAGAAGTGATCTGGCCACAGATTATAGGTCACGAAGCGGCTTATCATCACGTGGAAATGTGTAGCACTCAAATACTCTAAATGGATGTTGATTACAAATGTGGAGAGAAAAACTGGAGGACCTGGAGAAAAATCCATGCGACCACGGGGAGAGAGAGAGAGAGAACATGCAAACGTCGAATAGTCAGTAGGCATCGTCAGGGTCAGGATCGAACCCACTAACCTACAACCTCTGGTATACCAGCGAGAGAGTTACTATCTCACCACCACGGCATCTCTGACCGATGCCAGTTAATAAAGCATTCCGGATTGGTAAAGTGCCAGGCATCGTCAGGGTCAGGATCGAACCCACCGCGGCACCCCCACATGCTCAACGTGCACGCGCTCCGTGCGAACGCAGATTCTGGTTGGACCTCACCCCGGCAGACGTCATGTGGAACACGTCGGAGACGGGCTGGGCCAAGTCTGCGTGGAGCAGCGTCTTCGCTCCGTGGATGCAGGGCTCCTCCGTCTTCGTGCGCGCCATGCACAGATTCGACTCCCGCACCGTCCTCAAGGTGTGAGCGTCGGTGTGCTCGCTCGATACGGCGGAAAGCCCTCTCGAGACGGCACTTTACCATTCCGCGATGTTTTTATACTGCAGGAGGAGGAATCCGATGAGCTATGAAGCTCTTTGTTTCACAGATGTCCGGTAGGGGCATGGGGTCAGAACGTGACGACAACGAACAATAGAAAAAAACACGATCGTAGTGCAAAGTACAAGACAGGTAAACAAATCGCCCAAACACAAACAAATAAAACTAAACCATCCCCATTCAATCAGGCAAAGCCCACGGAGGTATGAACTTATTTTTCAAAAGTGACCTGATCCCAAATGATAGCTAAACAAAGTGGCCAATAATTTGGACATTTACAGCAGCAAAATTATCTTAAATAGCTTAATGATCTCATCCCTGCTCCAACCATGCGACTGATGTGCATTGTCGGTAAAAAAAATCAATCAGGTATACAGGAAGGTGAATTAAGAAAGAAAACGCAGCAGGAAACATGAGCACGCTTTTGCATGTCAGGGTGCCATCGCCAACGTCTTGCCGCCTGTGTCCGTGAGCGCCGTGCCGCTGCTGTGCCCTCCAGACGCTCGTCGATTACCCCATCACGACGTTTTGCTCCGCTCCAACCGCGTACAGAATGATGGTGCAAGAGGACGTGGCAAGGTGAGCCCATCATTGACACCGTGCTTGATGAATAAAACTGTAAACTTTTTTTATTTGATTTTACCGGGTAAGATGAGATATACGGCTCTTTTTTTTTGAAGCGACCTGGCCACAAATGACAGCTCAACGAAGTGGCTCATCATCACGTGGAAATTTATAGCAGCCAAATACTCTAAACGCGTGATGTTGTTTTTAAATGTGGAGGGAAAATCCTTAGGACCCTGAGAAAAATCCATGCAACCACTGGAAGAGAAACACGCAAACTCAAAATATACAGCAGCAGACGTCAGGGTTGGGATCGAACCCACAACCTCCTGTAGACCAGGCGAGGTCGTTAACATATCGCCACCGTTATTGGTGCTTGATGGCTGTATGTATGTTGTATATATGTTGAACTTCTTTAGCACTGTACGTAGCCAACCGTGCTAATCAGAAGTGCGGATGATGGATGGATATTGTTCAATTGTTCACTGAGGACTTATGACTGATGATTATCTATTTAAATTATCACAATTTAAACTTGCAACGCACTAACGCACACTATACCATCACTCTAAACGATAGATAATGAGTCAAGAGGCATGGAGGACCATAAACCAGCGCTGAGCCGGTGCCAATTTCTCCCCAAGCTCTTCACTTCTCCATATATTCAGATGCTAACAGACGATTAATGAGAGGGCACAACACTCTATCCCATACAGAAGGCACAGATGTTTTGAGTCCACACATTGCTGATCGGGGCACGAGACGGGGAATTTTGGCGACGCCGTGTTGATAATCCCGCCCAGAACGTGGAGAGATGGAATCTAATCATAGCGCGTGGAGGCGCCAAGTGGGATTATATCAGATCGCAGAGTTGCGAGAGATGGCGGAGTGGGAGAGGTCTTCATCCACCAGCAGAAAGAACATGATTATCGATGATGATAATTATTAAAGTGGTTTACTTCCCCCCCCCCCCCCCCCAAACGATGTTCATGTTGTCCAA
The DNA here is from genome assembly GCA_014621495.2 of Entosphenus tridentatus. Lineage (NCBI taxonomy): Eukaryota > Metazoa > Chordata > Hyperoartia > Petromyzontiformes > Petromyzontidae > Entosphenus > Entosphenus tridentatus. Next base: position 3,976 of record JAAXLI020003481.1, on the reverse strand, counting down.
TCAGTCGAGTGATCGAAGCGATAATCGGTAGAGCAGTCGGTGAATAAAATAACCGGCCGCATCCCGGCTACGTAGCTCTCTTTCAGACAGTGACCTGGCCAGAAAACGATCGCTCGACAAAGCGGCTCATCGCGTGCAAATGTGGGTTGTGAGAATACTGGACATCTGCGAAAAAAGGGCTTCATAGCTCATCGGATTTCTCCAGGATAAATAAATATTCTGATTCTGATATTGTAATCTCACTTCTTGCAGTGGCAGAAGTGACCGCAGCGCGTCAGTGTGCGGCGCTTTAGAAATATAAATTCGATCAAATTTAATTTGGCCCAGAGTAAGGAATCGGTCCCCGTCCCTGCCACCTCTGCCCTAAAGCTTCCTCTCGTTCCCCTCCTGCACGTAAGCTTCAAATTCCGGAGCCTGCAGCATTGCGTGAGCGCTGGGGAGCCCATCAACCCCGAAGTCATGGAGGCGTGGAAACGCGCAACCGGTCTGGACATCTACGAAGGCTACGGACAGACAGAGACGGTGAGATCCTTCAGCAGTGAGATCCTCCAGCTGTGAGATCCTCCAGCAGTGAGAACCTCCAGCGGTGAGATCCTCCAGCGGTGAGATCCTCCTTTTCTCCGGGGTCTTCCGGTTTTTCCCCTCCACATTTAGAAACAACATCACGCGTTCAGAGTACTGGGCTGCTTTAAATTTTCACGAGATGATAAGCCACTTTTGTTGAGCTATCGTTTGTGGCCAGGTGGCATCTGGAAAAGGGCTTCTATATGTGGGCTTTATCTGGTAAAATAAAAGTGATGAATTGTTCAGTTTAGCTCGGCGAGGTGACGCCACATGCGGCAGGCCGTGGTTTCTTCGCGGCCGGAGATGCATTCACGTATTAAAAAGTAGGGGGGTGATGGGTCAACCATGAATTTTGAAAGTAATTGTAAATGTCACGGGTTTATTCTCTTTTGTTTGCGTGAAAAACTTTACTAATTGGCTGTGTCGGGTGGTGGTGGGTTTAACGACGCATTCATATTTACGCGATCTAACCCAAAAAACCTCCATTACAATTCAAAGTAATGTTTTGCTCGTGCCGTCAGGTCTTGGTATGCGGGACGTTCAAAGGGATGAAGATCAAGCCTGGATCCATGGGCAAAGCTTCTCCAGGATACGAAGTAGAGGTACATTGTCGCACATTCCGATTGGCGCGGTTGGCTACGTACACACATGCAAATGCCCTCTTGTATGTATGTACTGTATGTATGGTTTGGAAATGCTACCCTCCGGGCCTATCGGCCTTCAGGAGCAGCCGTGCCTGGGGTGCGTGTGTGCGTGCGCCGGGCGTCGTGCCAAACAGGCGCGGTGCTGGCCACCCACCCTCTCGTGTGCCGTGCCGGCCTTCATCGGCGCTGCTCGCCAACAGCACTTTGCCCCAAAAGTGTGTTAAGGCTACACGGGCGATCTTTGTCTTTGTGCCAAACAGGTCATTGACGAGCAAGGAGAAGTAGTCGCGGCTGGAGAAGAGGGAGACTTAGCCATCCGGATAAGACCACAAAGGCCTCCCTGGCTGTTCACGGAGTATCTGGTAAGGGTCCTCGGAGCGTTACACCGCCAAAGACGCGCAAACATCGCCCCGCGTAGCCGGGCCAGACTGCTGGGGCGAGTGCCGTTTGGCGAGGCCCGGCCTCGACGGCGCGCCGCCTCTCTGCCGTGCAGGACGATCCCCGGAGCAGTGCGGCGACGGAGCGAGGTGACTTCTACGTGACGGGGGACCGGGCGACTCGGGACCGGGACGGATACTTCTGGTTCGTGGGCAGAGCCGACGATGTCATCCTGTCGGCCGGGTGAGGCTGCCGCCCGGTGCTCGGTGGGGCGGAGGGGGGGCGAGGTGGGGAGATGCTAACTACCTCGCCTGGCATTCAGGAGGTCGTGGGTTCCATCCAGACCCTGACGTCTGCTGTATATTTGGAGTGTGCGTGTCTCTCTCCCCGTGGTCGCGTGGATTTTTCTCCGGGCCCTCCGGTTTTTTCCTCCACATTTAGACTCAACATCACGTGTTTAGAGTATTTGGCTGCGATACATTTCCACGCGATAAGCCACTTCATTGAGCTATCATTTGTGACCAGGTCCCTTCTGCAAAAGAGCTACATAGCTAAAAAAATATAGTCTTATAGTTAACTTCCACTTTCGAACATTTATTCACTCCCATTCCTTCTCTCCGGGTCCTCCGGGTTGTTCTCTCCACATTTAGAACCAACGTCACGCGTCGAAATTGCGCAAGGCGGTGTCACAGTGATGCTCACATCACCGTGGCTCTATTTTAGACCGGAAGCAGGAGGGCTTCTTCACAATTCTGGCAAATCGCCTGACGAGGCTGGTTGGGGGTTTACTCGCCATCACAGCGGTGTGCTGAAGTAATCGCTAATTGGCACGTTTTGTTTCCGTGATAAACTTTACTAATCGGGCTGTGACCAGTATTTGGCTGCTGTACTTTTGCACGCATTGAGCCACTTCGTCGAGCGATCGTTTTCATGGCCAAGCGCTGTCTGAAAGAGAGTTACAGTGAGGGAAAAAGAGTATTTGATCCCCTGCTGATTTTGTACATTTGCCCACTGACAAAGAAATGATCAGTCTATAATTTTAATGGTAGGTTTATTTTAACAGTGAGAGACAGAATAACAACAACAAAATCCAGAAAAACGCATGTCAAAAATATTATAAATTGATTTGCATTTTAATGAGGGAAATAAGTATTTGACCCCCTCTCAATCAGAAAGATTTCTGGCTCCCAGGTGTCTTTTATACAGGTAACGAGCTGAGATTAGGAGCACACTCTTAAAGGCCGTGCTCCTAATCTCAGTTTGTTACTGTACGTAGCCAGGAAAGGACCGGTTACTTTGGTAATCGATTACTCGACCGATTATCGCTCCGATCACTCGACTGATCGGATAGCACGAACATCGTTTTGGGGGGGGGGAAGTGTCTCGCCCACCGTGTGCACACGTACCACCGTGCGCACACGTGCCACCACTGGACGGGGAGGTGATGGACGGGGCTCGCCGGACGTGGATCGCCGGGGGTTCACCGCCTTCGGGGAGGGAGCGCGCCGCCGGACGCACGCGGTAGCCGGCGTCCGCCGAGAGGACTCGACGACGCGGACGAGCGGTCAAAAAACGGGCAACGTTCGGGGCGATTTAAAATCGACTCAATCGCCCAACCCTGCACCTCTCCCACGATTTTAATTCGCAAGTGCGTGACTGCGAGTCCTGCTGTGCCGCTGGACCGGGCAGTCGGCAAACGCGCGGCTCCGGGGCAGCGCGTGGCTCTCCGAGGGTGTCTGGTGGCCGCTATTAGTTACCAAGGAGGCGGCACCGTCTCCTCGTATTCACACATTTGCATCGCGGCTCTTGAAATATTGACGGGGTTTTTTTTTGTTATTTCGGTGGCCCGATCCCTCCTGTGCTCGACCAAGCACGCTCCACTTTGGGGAGAGGAGGGTGGCCACACGAAGACGTCTTACTCAACGCGTTGCCATGGCAGCGAGCGTCCGTTCGTCTGTGACGCGTCCGTGCGCGTCTCTGCCCGACCCCCCCCCCCCAAAGCTATCGGATCGGCCCCTTCGAGGTGGAGAGTGCCCTGATTGAGCACCCAGCCGTGGTGGAATCCGCTGTCACCAGCAGCCCCGATCCGGTCCGCGGGGAGGTGAGGCCGCCGTGTAGCGCACATGCCATCACGCTGTGTGTCTCTGTGAGTCCCTGTGTATCTCTATGAGGCTACGGGCAGACTCAGACTGAACCATTAGTTTTTGTTATTTGTTTGTAGCGATTTCTTTGCCTTTCCTACACTCCCATGGTGTGTTTGCACTGTTTGTGCTTGCAAAGTTTTGTACCCGCCCCTACTGGACATCTGCGACAAAGAGCCTCATAGCTCATCGGATTCTTCCTCCTCTCTCTCTCTTTCTTCTCGCCCCCTTCACTGGAACAAACTTCTC
>JAAXLI020003477.1:0-10757 GCA_014621495.2 Entosphenus tridentatus | reverse complement strand
ATTTGAAAACGAATTTCCTGCCTAAAATATTTAAAAATTCACTAACATTACAATAATGTCTAATAGTGTATTGTATTACATTGCTCTGTTTTTACTTTTTTTCATTTTCTTGTTTCATTGTATGTAATGGCAGAGATTAGGGATTCATAAAGTACAACCATAGCCACAATCATATAAACAGAAATCTGTTTTATAGCAATATATTTGGGGGGGACATTTTGAGCATATTTGAATATTGGGGGAGGTGTCCCCCCCCCAATATATACTGTATTATAATTACGGCCTTGGGTTGTAGAGGTGAGTTTTTAAGTGTCTCTTGAAGGGGACGATTGAGGTGATGCTGCGAATGTGCAGAAGGGATGATGGCGTTCCAGACTGTTGGGGCAGCTACCGAGAAGCGGCACATAGACGTGACCATCCTGGATCTTGGTATCGAGAGGAGGTCGTGAGTCGCACTGCGAAGGCATCTGCCGTGTGCTGAGCTGCAAGTCGTCAATAATGAAGAGAGGTACGGGGGGCAGGCAGATGTGAAGGCGCGGTGGCAGAGGCAGGCGATCTTGTATGTGACCCTGCTGGCGATGGGTAGCCAGTGGAGGGCACGGAGAGAGGCAAGTGAGTCGAGACGGGGATGAGTGCGGCCAATGACGACGCGTGCCAGGTTGTTTTGTAGTCTTGGAAGTTTTTTGAGGTTGCCAGAGGAGGACTGGACAAGGACGGAGTTGCAATAGTCGAGGCGAGACCCAACTATGCAACGTGCCAATGTGTTGGCAGTTTCAGTGGAGATGAGAGGACGTAGGTGTGTGAGAGCCTTCAGGTGAAAGTTACATGAACTGGTGATATGATTGGTTTGACGGTCAAAGGATAAAGTTGAATCTAGGATGACACCGAGGTAGCTGAAGAGATCGGTGAACCTGATGCTGTGACCAAAGATGTGTATGTGTGTTGGGAGCGCGGATATCTTGAAACGTTGCCTTGTACCTAACATGATGGCCACTGACTTTGACGGATTAAGAGCAAGGTTGTGTGCGGAGAACCACTGTTGCAAGGCAGAGGTGCATTCCGAAAGCCTCTCAAATCCAGACGCGTTGGTAGATATGATGGCGGTGAACAGAATAGTGTCGTCCGCATATGAGTGGTGCTTAACACCGAAGCTTGCGATGAGGCGGCCGATCGGGGAAGTGTAGGCTGTGAACAGCAGGGGACCGAGGACGGAGCCCTGGGGGACGCCACGTAACGCTTTTGTTTCAGGAGAGTTGGACGAGCCCACCCTGACTGAGGATTGCCGATCAGAAAGGTACAACAGTATCCACTTGAGTGCTGAGCCACATATACCGAAGTCGGATTTCAGGAGGGAAGTAAGGAGCGAGTGGTTGACGGTGTCAAAGGCTGATGAAATGTCCAGACTTACAAGTGCAACGATGGAGCCGGAGTCAATAATCATTCAAATGTCATCGAGCATTCTGCTGAGTGCTGTTTCTGTGGAGTAGTTTTGACGGTGAGCTGACTGGGAGGAGCAGTAGTTTGGGGAGAAGGTGATGTGGGGTTTTAGCTGGGCGAAGGCGAGTCTTTCGAGGAGTTTAGAGAGGTTCGAGAGATTAGTGATAGCTAGACCAGCGGTCGGGAACCTATGGCTCGCGAGCCATATATGGCTCTTCCAGTGACGGCATATGGCTCCCAGACAATTTTGAGTTGAAAGAATAAAAAAAAATCAGTTTGGAACTGATTTTAAAATACTTGTGATATTGCTTAATAATACTGTGTCATTTAAAAGTAAACAGAAATTAGTTTTGAAGATACATTTCACGGGTCACGCCTGCATGAAGCTCAACCTCACCACGTATGAACCAGACTACAAGGCCATCAGCAAAACCATGCAGCACCAGAAGTCGCATTAAAAGTAAGACATTTAATTTATTATACGTTAAAAATACTATTTGGCTCTCAATGAAATATATTTAGAAATATTTGGCTCTTATGGCTCTCCCAGTCAAAAAGGTTCCCGACCCCTGAGCTAGACAGTCATCAGGGTCGAGACTTGGTTTCTTTAACAGGGGGGAAACCATGCCAGATTTGAGGTTGGACGGAAAACACCCCATAGCGAATGAGGCATTTGCGATGTTCCTGATCATGATGGCGAGTTCCGGAGCACATTGCTTGAACAAGGGACCTGGGAGGACGTCGAGTGGAGATGACTTCATGTGAAGTGATTGAATCAAAGAGAAAACGTCTTTTGAAGACACCGGCTTGAACGTGGTTAGAAAGGTGTTTGGGCGAGTGCTTACAATTTCAGAAAACGGGAGCGGGGTACGATGGTTTGATGTGAGGGAAGACGTGCAGGAGCTTGCGATGGTGATCAGCTTGTTGTTGAAGTAAGTTTTGAAAGAAGTGGCAAGTTTCAGTGAGGCCAGGGGATCGCTAAGGTCATGGACCATGGTGCAACCAGGATGTAGAAGATCCTTGAGGGTTTTCCAAAGGATGCGTGGTTTTCCGGTAGCTGTTTCGATGCGTTCTTCAATGTAGGAGGAACGTGCGGCAAGGATACGTTCGTTAGTCTTCCTGCAGGCAGCTGTGTCGGCAACTCGATGAGCAGGAAGACCACTGCGGGACGCGATCCCTTCAAGGCGCCTCCTGATTCGCTTAGCAAGGCCACTGGCGGCCCCTGGTGGCCTTTAGTGCGGCCCCTGACATGCGGCCCCCTACAATACACAACATTATGAGACCTCCTTTACCAGTGGCAAAATATAGTAATAGGTTTTTACCCTTTCAACTGGTACAAAGAGTTGTTTCTTTTTGTTTGAATTTTGACTGCTTGTGTTGTGGTTATTGCAAACATGATGCCTTGTATAAAGGTGTCAGTTGTTGTACCAGTTGAAAGGGTAAAAACCTATTATTACAATACACAACATGTGAAGAAAAAAACCCCTTAGAGGCGGTGTGCCGGCCCTCACACTGATGTCTTATCGGCGAAAACTGTCCCCCCTCTGAAAATTATTGAAGAACACCGGTCTAGCTCCTGCACACGAGCCGGCTTCCATCGCCTCATATCGGAGGTGGACATGCTCTTGGACATGTTTTCCCGTTTGGCTGCGACTCAGTCATGAGTCTCGACTGCCGCCCATCATCTCGTTCAGCCATGAAGTGTGCTGCCCGAGCACAGTTACTTCTTGAATGATTCCTAGCGACCGTGGGAAGGCGTCGCGAGTGGGAAGTGCTGCCCTTCTACTGTGTGGGCCAGAGGTCAATGAAAGGCTCTGTAATTACCCGCTTTCCATGCGCTGTTCCCAGATGCGAAGGGTCGCACTGCTCTGCGAGTCGTCCAAATGGATTTTAAGCCGCCCAGTGATGTGACGTCAATAGCCCGCCAATAGCACAATCTGGATTAAATCGTGGATTTCCTTCAAAGTATTAGCTCCTGCGCCCCAGCTGATATTGCCGCTCATGACTCGCGCGTGGTTTTCTGTGCATTTTGTACACACGTGTGCTTCACACGCAGGCGTTGGGAAGTCATCGCTGGTTCATCTGCTCTGCCAGAACCGAATTCTCGGGAACCCCTCCTGGACCGTGGGCTGCTCGGTGGACGTGAGGGTGATTATCTCCACCGACCTTCTTCCACCAATCTTCCACCGACCGACACGTCATATACATCACTTGACCTCCTCCTCTGTACCGCTTTCCAAGTTCCCATATGGCTTTGTACACCAGCTCACATCACCGTACATTAGCCCTGAGCACCGACAGCTTATGGCACCTACAGCTCTCATCACCTCCAGCTCACATCACCATCACCAGCTCACATCACCATCACCAGCTCACATCATCTCCAGCTCATATCACCATCACCAGTCCACATCACCTACAGCTCACATCACCTACAGCTCACATCACCATCACCAGCTCACATGACCTACAACTCACATCACCTATGCCACCTTTTCCATCTGGACAGGACAAAATGTTGCTCCCTCGCATTGCACGTGTGGGTTCGCTCCGGGTGCTCCGGTTTCCTCCAGCATGTGTAAACAATAGAGGACTGCAGAGCTTGGGCAGTTGTTGGTAGCACCAGCTCGCCGCATGGCTGCTGCCTCCCCGCCCGTGTCTGCGGTTCCTCCTCGCCCCTCTGAGTCGTCTTTTGTCTCTTTACCTTGGAGGGCGGGCGAACGTTGTGCGGCGGCGGCAGCACGTTACGAGTTGACATCGTTATTAAATCGACGATCGCTGTGCCTGCCTGCCTGCACGCACACACACAATTGCATTCACACACGCACAGCTGCACGACTACAAGGAGGGCACGCCGGCCGAGAAGACGTTCCACGTGGAGCTCTGGGACGTCGGCGGCTCCGTGGGCAGCGCCAGCAGCATCAAGAGCGCCCGCTCCAACTTCTACAGCTCCTCCAACGGTGCCACCCACGCACGCGCCACACGCGCCAGAAGCTCCAGACACACGCACGCGCATTCAGCAGGGTCATTTGCTCTGAAGAAGGGTCATTACCTGAAATGTCGCCCATTTTATTTCTCTATTTTTTCACTTAATGCCACAGCAAGAAGACATGGGTACGATTCTCTGCTTGACTCAGGCACCCTTTTGTGTGGAATGTATACGTCCTCCCCCTGAGGGCACGTTCCTCCGCTTGTGTTGCCTTCCGCGGAACATTGTGTGTCCCCCGCCCATGTGGCTGTCTCGGCGGGTGTTGAAGTGATTTTGTCCGACCCGCAGGCATCATCCTGGTGCACGATCTCACCAACAAGAAGTCGCTGCAGAACCTGCACCGCTGGCTCCTGGAGGCGCTCACTCGAGAATCCACGCCTACCGCTGTCCTCGTCTCCAACGGGTGCGTGCGAGTGTGTGCGTGCGTGTGTGTCTGCTCACAACAACGAGCGGAGCGCCGGGTGGCTAAAGCACAGCAAGTTGGCACAGTAGGGGGCACAGGTGATGCATCAGCCAGTCATCTCGTTCATCTCAGTCAGTCGACCCGTGGCACCTGCTGGGTCTGCCCCGTGACCTCTCTGCCAGTGGGCGTTCGACACTTCACGTGGCCTCAAGGTGCACATGGCCTGGCACAAGCGTCGTGGTGACGTCACCGCCACTTAGTGGCGAATGTCGGTTGTTGTTGTGTCTGCTTGGACGTGTGTGTGGGAGCGGTGGCATGGCGGTTAACCTGCTGCACTACAAACCCGGCGACCCGAGTTCAACTTCCCCACACACAGCCAACATCGGCGTCGAATATCCCAACCGATCCCAGGCTTAACCCAGGATTGACTCAGACCTAAACGAGTAGCCGGTGCAGTGTGTAAACATCAGCATCGAGGAGGCAAAGACAGACTGGCATGGTGTTGGCCCCCCCACCCACTCGTGTGCAGCGGCGGCCTTAATAGGCGCTCGCTAACGGCACTTGCGCCAGCAGTACGGCTATCGGGGGTCTTTTCTTTTTTGTCTGCGTGCACGCATTTCTCTTTTTTGTATTTTTCCCCAGGTTATTTGGTCGTAATGTTGGAAAATAACCATTAATTCATTAACGATACAGGAAATCCACCTCGAGTCCAGTGATTCTCTTGCAGGAGGGTACAGCCAGCATTGGGTTTTTATTTTAAGTGTTTTCAGCCAATTAATGAGCATTCATACAGGAACAGCTGGAGAAATCGCACCACACATGTGAGAGTTGGATGGGGGGAGCAACTCTCTAGCCCAGTACAGACGGAAACAGATGGATCATCAGCCAAAATTTGTTTCTCCTGGCGAGCCAGGGTGTGGCATGTCCTCGACACCCACGGGATGGGAGTTTCGCAAACGCTCGCGTGATCCACGGACCGTCACTGCCTCCACGCGGAGGTGTGGAGCACGTGAAATATTGCGAGCTTATTTCAACACTGATAGTTTTTTCCTGCGCGGACAATCGGTGACCGAGCTGATGACCTGCAGATGAGAACCCAGTATAATCATGGCTGGGTGGCTCGGTTCTTACCTTGAGCAACCTGGGAGAGTGTCTCGGTTAAATTTCGATTCAAAGCTTTCGTGACTGCAGGGATTAATATTCTTGGCTCTTTCGGTAAAGTTATTTCCCTTCTAAGTGTCTCCTTTGTTTGCTCTTTAATCTTCTGGACCAGGGGCGGGGAACCTTTTTTCTGCCAAGGGCCATTTGGATATTTATAACATCATTCGCGGGCCATACAAAATTATCAACTTAAAAATTAGCCTGTTACATTTGGACGTTCCCCAGCCCTGCTCTAGAGTCTGGAGCAGGTTTTATCCAACTGGCTGTCATGGCACCACTGGCACCAGCGGGATTCCATTGTCCTTGCAGGAATTGAGTAAATACAATATAAGGTGTCTTATTTGGTCTCTCAAATGTTATTTTAATTATGATAATGATAGCAATTCAGGAAAGTCTCCCCGAGACTCAGGACTCTTTATCTGCAGGCTCCTGTTACATTGATATGTTTGGCTATGAATTACACGGGCGATGAGAGTTTAGCTTCGCGTGGGAGGAAACTGGGCGGAACCCAGAGGCAACCCATCACGCATATTCATATATATTACTACGGTTACCGAGGACAGGCCCAAAACACAAAGCAACCAGCAACAAACAGCACCCGTATCAAAGTTGTAAGAGCAAGGTTACTGTCAGAGCTTGGGGGGGGCGCCCCCGGGCAATAGAGACGATGATGATCTGAGGAGGCATTTGCCGAGTGGAGCAGTGCGAGGGAAGAAGCAGAGAGGGAGAGGTGAGGTGACTTGCAGTGTGGTGAGTGGGTGGGTGAGTTGAGAGGGTGAGTGAGTGAGTGAGTGAAGAGGTGTGTAAGTACGCGACTGCATTGTTGTGCCCTGCAAGTGTGGTGTTAAACACAGTGTGGATGAGAGCAGGAAAAATTCAAAAACCTGCACAGATGGATTCAATAATCCATTTTCTTTTCTGGGAGTTTTACAAATCCTTTCTGTCCAAGGTGCTGGATTACAGGCTTGCCCCTAGCCACCACTAAACAACTTCACAATTAGTCTACTCTGCCATAAAAAAAACACCATATGTAACCCTGAGTAATCTAACCTTCAAAGGTGCCACGATTGGATTCATTCCTTTGGCAGCCAAAGAATGGAACTCATGCAAGAGAACATCCACCCGGAAGACGGAGTGATGAAATCGACTCGTGTGCAGGTGCACAGTGCATCGTTACATCGCGTGGCCGCGAGAGATGGCGGCTGCTTAGGGAGGGCTTCATCCAGCAGTGGATTGATCATGGTGGCCACCGACAATGAACCGCCACACGTGGGGGAAAAACACTCAACGTCTCAGCGTGTCGCCAGTCAGGATGAATCTCGCTCGAATCTCTCTTGGCATTCGTGGCGCCATTTCACCAAACCCGTTGGTGGTAGAGACAGCGGGGGGCCAAGCCGTCGTACAGCATCATCACGATAACACCCCCCCCCGCCCCCCCAACTCCAACCTGCGTCACAACCCTCCGCTCGTGGTTGCGATGGAGCCGCGCCGCCCTCGGCGACACTCGGCTACCCTGGGCGGGGGCCTGCCAGCCTCTCGGCACCTGTTTTGCCGGCTGGTCGCCAAACGCACGCAATTAGCCGGAGTGGCCGACCGGCTGACCGGCCGACCGACCGACCCAGGGACGAGCAGCCTTCGGGCCTGCGGAGAAGGAAACGGCCTCGCGGTCGCGAAACCTCGTTGGGGACAACGCGCGGCAAGTTTCAAGTTTCAAGTTTTATTTATTAGCAGCGGCAAATACGACGGAGTTCCTCGTGCCGGACTCGACACACGAGAGAGTTCGGAATGTTTCGCTGGCGGCTCTTCACAAGTGCCGTGCGAAAGGAGGAATGAACCTGACCTCAAGCTTTCGTGACTGCAGGAATTCATATTCTTTGGGTCTTTCGGTAAAGTCACGTAGATACGGTGAGGGAAAAAAGTATTTGATCCCCTGCTGATTTTGTACGTTTGCCCCCTGACAAAGAAATGATCAGTCTATAATTTTAATGGTAGGTTTATTTGAACAGTGAGAGACAGAATAACAACAACAAAATCCAGGAAAACGCATGTCAAAAATGTTATAAATTGATTTGCATTTTAATGAGGGAAATAAGTAAGACTTTTCGATCGCAACACAAGCGGTCGTCCTGATGACCGCTTGTGTTGCGATCGAAACGTCGTCGTTTTTAGTTATTTTGTTATTTCCTTTGAACCTATCTACGTGACTTTACCAAAAGATCCAAAGACTATGAGGAGGAATTCACTCTTGAGCGCTATGCAGGCTCAAGCATTCTTGGCGTACCGAGAGCTGACAAGAATCGGGGCGCATTCCAGGTGATTTAGGTCATGGCCAATGTAGTAGGTATTGCCTTTTGGTAAAGAAAAGTTATCATAACTTGGACAAGCAAACATCCTTGAGTTGCAGGATGTTGCGCAACCAGATCAACTTTTCAAACAAACCGCCTTCCCCCCCCCCCCTCCACAGCTTTGTAAATATCTTCCACATGTAAATATCTTCCACTTCGGGTGCTTTACTAATGTGTGGACGTAGTTACGCTTGTGCGTGCGTCTCTTGTGTTGGCAGCCCGTAAGTCGTCACCCCGAGCGACAGTGTTGTGTTGCCACACCGCTTGTCTTCCTAGACGCAGCCCGACGACCAATCACACCATGAGTGTGTGACGCATGACCACCATACTGCGCGTACAATGCCCTTAGCTGTATCCTGCTTTTGGGAGTGCCTTTGTGCTCGTACCCCTACCATAGTACCCGTACGTTATTGTCCGTACGTTAGTGTCCATACATTCGTACCCATGTGTTAGTATCCATTTGCTATCCCCTGTGTATGATCCATTCTGTGTTTTCGCCCCATGTGTTATCCCCCGTGTATTATAGCGCCTGAGTGTTACAGGCTCCCGCGTGTGTTGTCCCTTCTCTATTCTCCTCTACGGTGTAGCCCACATGCTGTCCCCTTCCATGCTATCTCCCCCGCGTCATCTCCCGCGCGCTAACGCCACGGCGCTGTGTGCCGCGCAGGGACTGCTTTGACCGCGAGCAGTTTGCCGAGTCCCAGGTGCCGCTGCTCGTTATCGGCACCAAGCTGGACCAGGTGGCCGAGAGCAAGCGCGCCCAGGTGCTCTCCCGCGTCTCCTTCCTGGCCGAGGACCTCAGCGCCGAGGAGATCCACCTGGTGAGTTGGAACCCGCCGGTACCCGCCGGTCCCCCAATGTACTCGTCTGTACCCACTAACGGCTGCCACTACTCGCTAGGCCCCACTTTACCCACTGGAACCTGCCGGTAACCCACCGGTGGTTGCAGATATCTACGGGACACCTGTCAAAACTACTGCACACCTGTGAAAAAGAGCGGTGCAGCTCATCGCATTCCTCCAGTATGAATACATATTCTGATTCTGATATCCGCTGATACCGTTACCCGCCGGTGTCCGCCAGAACCCACCGATAGTCTCCAGTACCCACTGCTTCAAGGCCGTGGGCCGGTGGATGAATGAATGCCCGTCGGCTATTGGAACGATCGAGGGGAGATGGGCCACGGTGCTTTTGGATGTCGGGGCATTCAAGCAAGCGCCACGATGCCCCGCGGATCTTTCTTCCGCGTTCCTTCCGGCAATTCATGTTTGAGCGTTCTGCTTTTGAACAAGGAAGCTTTCATCGTGCTCTCAGGAGCATTCGTGAAAAACCGGTCGGTTATTTGACCTCAGGGGAATGGGGAGGAGGTTAATTTGGCTGCGCGGATGCCCGTGTCATGTGACACCAATAACTTCCCCGCCCCCCCCCCTCCACCACACACATGGCGCATGCTGTGACACAGCTTGCAAGTATTCGGCTCGGGAACGTCCAGATGACTTAATCTAAGTTGTCTTGTGGTTGTTGTTGGTTGTTTGACTTGCATCCCACTGGGATTTTTGCACACAGCGTTGGTGTACGGTGTTTTTTTCTGCAATATTTTGCTGTTTTTTTTTTATTTTCTGTTTGCACTCAGTCACATATTCACTTTAAGATGTTTTTTTGTTCTTGTTTTTTGTTTGTTGCGGTTGCACCCGATTCAAGAGCCGAATGGCTCACAGGGCTATAAATAATAAATGAACTTGAACTTTAAATGAACTTGAACTGCGATGCGAGATGCACGATAACTCGATTGTGTCCGTTGGCCACGGGTAAAGAGGCATGAGCCGTGCGAAAGCTGGCTTACGAGAACGGCCCGCGGGGGACCCTGGTGACAGAAAGAAAAAGTGACATCGCAGACACCGACGTAGCAAGCACATTCGAGGGAAGCCATTCAAGCCACGCGCAGTTCAAATAACACTGGCGGCGTGTAGCAGCAACGTAGCGCCAGCTCGCATGGGGTTCACTCGCCACCACACAGTGTAGATTTCTGTAACGGCGTCTAAATGCAACCACATCTCAAAATTCTGTACAGGTACTGCGCGTGCGCGTACACGTTATAGAGAGAGGCAGTAGATCATGGGCAGAGGAGAAGTGGACGCCTGGGAGGAAGGAAATTCTCGACCCTGAGTGCAGCAGAGGAGATGAGGGGTCTCTCCCACTGAGTGAGATTGACTGCGGGCTTCAACGGATAACTTTGGTTGCTGGGGCGCAGAGTGATGGAGGGGGAGTAGAGTGACGTGAGAGGGGAGAGGTAGGGGGGTGTGTGGAGGTGAATGGAGTGAGGTGAGAAGGGAGAGGTAGGAGAGTGCGTGGAGGGGAGTAGAGTGAGATGAGATGGGAGAGGTAGGGGAGTGCGTGGAGGGGAGTGGAGTGAGATGAGAGG
>JAAXLI020003473.1:0-10766 GCA_014621495.2 Entosphenus tridentatus | reverse complement strand
GATGCAGCTAATCTGGCTGTGACGGTCCCACCTGATGACGGAGGCTTGTGTTGCCTCCGAAACGTCGTGATTTTTATTGTTTTATTTTATTTTTATTAATTTTATTTTTTACCTACGTGACTTTACCGAAAGAACCAAGAATATGAATCCTTGCAGTCACGAAAGCTTCAAATCTAGAAATAAAAACCACTCGTCGCGATTACACCGGCGATGTGTAAATATCGTTGTTGTTAATTCCTTGCTATTTATTTATCTGTATCCAGTGCAGAGACACGATTAACCAGGGTGCACACCCTCCAAGTGACCCATGCAGTCTAGAGGAACAGGAGGAAGCAGTTTGTGACGTCCCTGATCTGTGCGACACCGCTATGATATGTGACGACGCCTCGGGGTGTGATGGCACGGTGTGAAGATGCCTTGGTGTGTGATCACGCCTCGATGTGGGTGGCGCTGCCGTCTGTGATGACACCTCCGTGTGTGACGACGCTTTGGTGTGTGACGTCGCTACTCTGTGTGACGATGCCTCAGTGTGTGA
Source organism: Entosphenus tridentatus (assembly GCA_014621495.2). Taxonomy (NCBI): domain Eukaryota; kingdom Metazoa; phylum Chordata; class Hyperoartia; order Petromyzontiformes; family Petromyzontidae; genus Entosphenus; species Entosphenus tridentatus. Next base: position 10,231 of record JAAXLI020003473.1, on the reverse strand, counting down.
CCATGCCATGGTGTGTTATACCCCGGTGTGTGTGACACCTCTGTGTGTGATCATGTGGAGGTTGGAACGTCACCGCAGCGTGTGTCATGCCTCCACATTGGGTGTGATGCCTCGGCGTGTGGGCTAACGCCTGGGTGCGTGCCACCGCCGCTGTGTGATGACGCCGCTGTGTGTGACGTTGCTGATCTGTGTGACGCTGCAGTGGTATGATGCTTCCGTGTGGCACGATGTGACGTTGCGGCGAGACGACGCTGCGTGTGCGGAAGCAGTGTAACGCCACCAGGGTATGTGTGACACCTCAGTGTGACAATGCCACGGTATGTGACTATCCCATAGTGTGTGACAACGTTGTGGCACTGCCACGGTGTGCGTGACGTCACCGCGGCGCTTGCGACGTCGCCGCAATCCTCGCTGTGACGTCGCGATCCTCGCTGCGACGTCGCGATCCTCACTGTGACGTCACTCCCGCCGCAGTTATCAACAAGGGCCAGTGCGTGACGCAGTACTACCGCTGGATGCAGCGGCGCGGCGGCTACGTGTGGATCCAGTCGCTGGCCACCGTCTCCATCAACGTCAAGAACGCCGGCGGCGACAAGAACATCGTCTGGGTCAACTACCTGCTCAGGTGCGGCCCCCGCGCGGCGGCAGGGGGAGGCGCGGTTCATCGGTGAACCGCGGCGTGGTGAACGGCGCCCGTGTGTGGAACGGCGCCCGAGCGGTGGGGCTCGCTCAGTCAGCACGTTGAGCCGAGTGTGTCACGTCGGTGAGCGCTCGTGTGTTGCTTCGGTAAGCCGATGGCGGGATGAGCGTTGGAAGTTTTTGTTGGGATTTTTTTTTCGGGACAATTCCGTGCGTTTAGAGAGGTTTTGGTGTTTTTCTTTTAATTGTTTGCATCGTCGTCTGCCTGACGCGATGCTTCCAAATCAATCCAAACAAAACATCTCTTCATGTTATGGGAATTTTCACTTCCATCAAATTGGTCAAACATGCCTAGTAAGCACGTGTGTGCTTTCCTTGTCAGTCCGTGGCCATTTGTGTGGTGTTAGTGAGCACCTGTGTGGTGTGCCGATTAGCACGTGATCCCGTGTATCGTGTTACACTGCACCGCACGCTTTCAGATGTGTTTCTGAAGCCGTCTGGAATGCTCTTCTTTCCCATAATAGAAGCCGCTATTAAATCCAGGTTGAAAGAATTAGTGGGAGGATCGGGTGTAGTGGTCGCGGACTTTCAAGGATTCAGTTTTCTACTCGTCTAAAGAGCCTCGGCACCATACTCGACCAGAATGTGTCGTTTGATCGCCACGCGCAAAATAAAGTCAGGCCCTGCCATTTTCATATCTCTACGACACATTCGACCATTATTAAGTCTTGACATAGCAAACACGGTGGCGTGTAGCGTAGTAACGACAAGGCTCGATTATCGCAACTCACTACCCTATGGGACGTCTGGATAAAAACATGAGCCAGCTGCAGCATTCTTTGGCACACGTCGTGACGCGCACTGCAAGATGTGACCGTGTCCGTCCGGTGCTCGCTGAGCTGCATTGGCTTCCGGTTGCTGAACGAATACATGATGAGGTCGCACTCATTGTACACAAAGTGCTTGGCACAAATGAACCACAGTACCTTGCTGATCTCGTCAAGGAGCATAAACCATCAGGCGAACTCCAGCGAACCTCGCAGCAGCGACTGTTGGTCATTGCATCGCACACCTTCAGATGCGCTTCTACAGCCGTCTGGAACGTTCTTCCTTCCGACGTAAGGAAGCCACTGGAGCTATGCACTTTCAAATGCAGGTTGAAAACCTCTGATTAGCATACATAGTGAGCACCTGTGTGGTATCAGCACGTGACCCTGTGTGTGGTGTTTGTAAGCACCTGTGTGGTGTTCTGGTCACCACGTGACCCTGTGTGTGGTGTAAGTTAGTGAGCACCTGTGATGTGCCGGTCAGCGCGTGACCCGGTCACCCCGTGACCCCGTGACCCCGCGTGTCCTTGCAGTAACCACGAGCGCGGCGACTGCCCCATGGACCTGCAGCAGCTGCCGCGGCGAGGCGAGGCCGATGGGGTCACGGGGTCGTCGCCCCGCGCCGCTCCAGGTCAGCTCTCGGCCTCCCCGAGCCCTCTCCCCCCCGTGCCGGGATTCCCGATTGCGCTCTCCTCCCCGTGGATTGTCTCCGTTCGCCGAGTGAGCTCTGCTGTTGTTGTTGCTGGGCATGACTTTTGCTTTGCACGTAACTCGATCTATCCTGAGCCCCCGACATTGCAGACTTCGTTATTATTATTATTATTATTATCAAGGTCTTCCTGCAATTATTGCTATAAGTCGCTTTAACGACGAAGCTATTGACATATATATACTTTTTGTGTTCCAATTAGCACGGTTCGCTACGTACGATGATTAAAATAAAGGTATTTATTACAAATCCACCTGTAGAGGCGATCCGCATGGCCTTGGTTCAACAAATTCTGAACCGGTTTCGACATTCATTGTCTCATCAGCAGATCTTTTTTGTGCTGTGCCACCGATCCAGGGGTCGTTATTGCCGGTGAGAGGCACCAGGACGAGGCTGAGATGCGCGCGAACCTCCACGCCGACAAGAACCACGCGAGTCCTGGCGGTGGCGGCGGCGGCGGCGGCGGCAGGAGGAGAAGCCACGTGGCGGCGGTGCCGGCGCAGGGCAAGGACGGGCGGCCGACGTGCGCCCCCGCACGGCACAACGGCCGCGATCGCGTCCACGGGGAGGCCGCCGGCGGGGGGGCGGCCCGCGGCGCCCGCGAGCGGCCATGCCGCCCGCGGCTCCCTCCCCGGCGACTCGAGCGAGGAGGAGGCGGGGGACTCGGAGCCGGAGTCGGCGCCCGCGGCCGCGGCCCCTCCGCCGCCCGTCCCCGCGCCGCTCCCCAGCGTCAAGGTCGAGGCCGGCTGCGACACGCGGGGCCCGGCACGCGTCCCGAGCCGGAGGCCCGCCGAGGCCGACGGCGACGACGGCGACGACGACGAAAGGGACTCGGACGGCGACGCGCGGTCGACGGCGTCGTCCGGCCGGTGCCGGCCCGGCCGCCGGCGCGACCGCGGGGCGCGGCGGGCGGCCCCGGGGAGGACTCGCCCCCCCGAGGATGCGCCGGCATGCAAGGCCATCAAGACGGAGAGCTCGGAGCCACTCAACTTCGACAACGACAGCAGCATCTGGCACTTCCCTCCCAACCGCGAGATCTCGCGCAACGAGTCGCCCTTCAGCATGACGGCGCGTGGCGCGGGGGCCGGCGACAAGGCGGACTCGCCCTTCCCCGTCTCCCCCGGCGCCGGCTCCACCCGCAGCCTCACGCCCGTGCAGTCCGAGCCGGCGCTGTCTTCGCCGCGGGACGCGGACGGCGGCGGCGGCGGCGGAGGCACCGCCGGAGCGGCGAAGCCCGGCGCGCGCGCCGTCCCGGGCCTCGCCTCGTTCGTCTACAGCGCCGGCGAGGTGGAGATGCTGCAGCGGCTGCAGCAGCACGGCAACTTGGTGCTGCCGCTGGCTCACGGCGTGGCCGGACCCTCGGCGGCCCACCACCACCACCCCCACCACCACCCGCACCACCCCCACCACCACCCGCACCACCCCCACCACCACCCGCACCACCCGCCGCGCATCTACACCACGGGCACCATCCGCTACGCGCCGGCCGACCCGAGCTTCACGGCTCAGGGCGGACTCCTCCCGGCGAATCTGGCGGCGGGTTTCGGCCTGGACCCCAAGACTTCGATGGAGATGCTCTACCACCACGTGCAGAGGCTGGGCGCGTCGCCCGCCTCCTTCTCGGCGCCGGGCGCCGCAGCTGGGCTGGCGCAGCTGCCCGGCGGCGCCGGCGTCTTCTCGACGCCCGAGGGGTTCTTTTCGACGCTGCCGTTCCACGTCTACGGGAACGGCGTCCACGCCGCGCCGCTGCCGCCGCTGCCGCAGCCGGCGGCCGAGAGGAAGGAGAACTGAGAGCGGCCGGGCGCGTCGACTAAAGTACGATAGTTCGCGTTATAATGTGACGCGTTAAGCGGCACGGCGAGCGACGCCGCCGGGTCCACGCCGGCGGCGGACGCCGCGGGGGGGGCGGGGGGGCGACGTGCAGCAGCGGGGAAGGGGGGCAGTGCGCGTCGGGGATCGTAACTTCGCTCAACTTCATACCTCAATTAAGCCGACCGCTGCTGCATCGAGCGGTGGCGGTGACCGCGGGAGGAGGGGCGGCTCTACGGGAGGGCGCTCGACAAATCCACGCCAGGAATCTGTCTCCGCTTTCTTTGTATCGTCACTGCCTGAGCGTTCCACGTTCTCTTTCTGAATGTGTCGAGCTTGCACTGTAGTGCCACAGTGCACGGAATGTACCTCCTTGCCGGCTCGCCCGTGCGGGCGGGCGCGGCGTCGTCACCCGGCCCGCGAGGCGTCCATCATTTCGTTTGTTGCTCAAGTCCAAGCGTCATATTGCAACGTTTCAGGAAACTATTTTGTTTTTACGTTTCCAGCAACTGGAATCCCCTCGGGGAAGGCTTCGTAAACCCGCCACTTGCCAGGCCAGCTCCACGCCGAGAGAGCAGTCGGTGGGGGGCATCTCTCTGCACAACGTGATGCCGAGTTTCACCTCACCAGGTCAGGTCGCGCTTGAACTGACCTCGTGAGGTCAACTACGAGCTGCCCCCGTGAGGGTTACGTGCGGAGGTCACGTTTGGAGGTCACGTCCGGCGCTACAGCCCAGGGAGCTCGAGTTTGGACATCGAGTCGGGAGGTCGAGGTCGGGAGGTCGTGCTGCTTTTGGCCGTGCGCCCTCATGGCTGCGGTGTCCACAGAGTTGAGAAATCTGACCGCGAAGACCCTCCCAGCGGGGCGGCAAAGCAGCGGATGCCGTCGCCGCGCCCGGCCTCCTGCGCTCCATCGTCCGTGGACGTTTCTCGTTGCCCAAAACCCTCGCCGGTGCCGCGTAGAGGGAACTCGCGTTTAAAATGTAGAATATAAAGTAGCCTCCCGGCTCGTGTGAACGCGGGGACGCCGGCGTGCGCTGTCCGCCGCTCTCCGGCTGCTGGCGTTTGGCCCGAGGTGAGATTCTTTTCCTTGAGTCAATTTGGCAGAAAATATTCCACCTTTTGGATGCGCCCCCTTCGACGTCGGGTTATCGCAGCGGCTTATCGGTTGCGAGTGCACGCGTGAAGTGTGCTCGCATGTTGCTGTGTGTGTGGCTGCTTAATTGTGTCAATGTATGTCTGTGTGTGTGTGTCAGTGCGTCTGTCTGTGTGTATGTGGGGAGCGGTGGTGTAGCCGTTAGCGCTCTGCGCTCGGAACCCGGCGACAAAAGTTCGATTCCCGCTCAAGGCTGCCAACACCAGTGAAGGTTATTTAAACTCGCTCTAGGCCTCCCCTAGGTCGACTAAGCCTCAAATGAGTACGTGGTGCAGTGTGTAAGCATCGCTACTAAGGGAGACAAAGGCGGCCGCTGTTAGCGAGTAGCACCTATGAAGGGCGACGCGGGTGGGTGGCCAGTACCACGCCCGGCCGAGTCGCGATGTTTACACACCGCACCAGGTTCTCATTTGAGACTGAGTCGACCTAGGGGAGGCCCAGGACCGGTTCAGAAAATCATCACTGGTGTTGACCACGAGCGGGAATCGAACTCGGGTCGCCCGGTGCAACCACCCCCGCAGCCTTCGAGCCATGGCCACCACCTCGTGCACGTGCGGCCACGTCGCCCAGCGCCACGCTGCCCACTCGCGTTGGTGCCGTGCGCTTCCCCTCGGGCCCCGTGGCCTCCCCTAGCACTTTAAGCGGCTCGTGCCCCACGCTGCGGGCCGCGAGAATCGCTGCACTGGTGGGGGGGGGGGTAGGGCAGTAACCCCCCCTCCTCCTCCCCGCGCCCCCCCGGGGTGCCTCGTGGTGGCCATCCCGCGTGCCGCCGGCCAACGACCAGCGGCACCGCCGGTAAACTTCCTACCGATGCCGTGCGCCGTCTGCTGCGAGCGCGGACGTTAAAGACCCCGGTGATGTATCTTCGTGCGAGTCTGTGTCTGTCACCTGGCAAGATTACCCTCGGATAAATTATTGATAAAGTGAGTCGGTTCGGCAGCCACAGGCCTCCCTTGCTAAAGATGTAATCTCGGTCGGCTCGGCGAACTGGATTTAAACGAGCGCTATGATTTGTGTCCGCGCCGAATCGAGACTCCGTCCTGCGTGTCCCCGGAGTGGCGTGCGTGTCCCCGGCTCAGCGGAGGCTGCACCTTTGCGGGACTGCTCTAAGCAGGCTCAATCTAATTGAGTTTAAATAATATATAAATATACACTCAGCATTTATGCGTTTCACTCACGGCGCAACCCATCTTCTCAGTGTAACTGAGACTAATCAACCATAGCAGCCGCTGTTTTGAATAAGATGTAAACAAAATTGTTAGCATTAAAATTAACGTGTATATATTTTTTTTGACTTACAATTATTCGCTAAGGTGTTTTGTAATTATTTCGCCATCATCATTTTAGCCAAGCTAATCCGGAGCGTGTCCGCCACGCCCGTGGGAATCTGACAGCGTGGGAGCGGGGGAGGGAGCTTCCTGAGGTCACCCCAGCGCCACCCCCACGGTGCCACGTGTCGCGCCAAGGAAACCGCCCCACCGCTCGATCGCTCCGCGCCGTCCCTGCTCGGCGTCCCCTCTCCGTGGCCGTGTCGTTTAACGAGCAAAGCTTTGTGTCGACGACGCCGGCCACGTGGGCTCCTCATTTGTTCGCCTTTGTGACGAGCCATCGACGTCACGGATCGGGCGCCTGGCGCGTGGCACCGTGACGATGGGAAGACGTCATCCAACCAACACGTGGGCACCACCAGCCCTGCCCACCATCGCAAAGCACTTACGGAGGGTGTGGTGGGTGTCACTGATGTTCTCGCGATCATTGGACCTAAGACGAAGCCACGTGGCGTTGGGTACGACGGTGTTGTGAAGATTTACAAAAGCTGTTCCGTGTTCTTGTTTCCACATCGAATCCTGGAATTTCGTTTTTTTTATATTTTTATAAGCGGTTTGTTTATGTTCGTTTTCTGTGCGTTCATGAGACGTGGGCAGGTGCTGTTGATATCGTGTGACGTTCACCCATGCCAGCCGTCACCTTCAATACCTCATAGCCAGGATTATCTGCCGCGCATCGTTTTGTCCATTCAAGTGAAAATAATGATGATGACGACGACGATGACAATAAGGATGGCAAGCAGGTTTATTTTAAGTGCACAATGAGAGGAATTCATGATGCTCATTTTAGTTTTCTTACGTAAAAAGTCTGTTTGTAAACACTTTCATCTTTACATTCTTGTTGTGAATAAAGCGATGGGATGTCGAGTCGCGTGGTGAAGGGCGGCAGCTGTCCGCCCGGGTTTGTGTGTCTCTGTGTCTCTGTCTTTGTATGTCAGTGTGTGTGTGTGTGTGTCTATAGTGTGTGTGTGGGAAGCGGTAGTGTAGTGGTTAGCGCTATACTGCGCTACAAACCCGACAACCCGAGTTCGATTCCCGGTCGCGGCCAACACCAGTGATGATTATCTGTACCGGTTCTGGGCCTCGCCTTGGTCGACTCCGCCTCAAATGAGTACCTGGTGCGGTGTGTAAACATTAGCAACTAAGGCCTTCGGCCAGGAAAGTCACGAAAAAAATTGCACACGAACAACGCAAGCACCCGATGCTCCGTTTAGAAGTTTTCAAATGAAACATCTTTGAATGGTATTAAGTTTTGAATTAGATAATTTTATTTCTTCATTAAAAGCTGATATAATTTTACATCTGGAAGGCTTAATGGAAAAGGACATTTCGTGTGAATTTTCTCTCGTCGTGAAGTAAATGGCCTTGCCGGGGGTTCGGTTCGATGCGGACTTTCACCCGTTTGGGATTGCGGGATCGAGATAAGGCGACATAGAGCTGCTGGCCGTGCGAGAAGACCGCCGTCTGCAGATCGATTACAACGTGATCGAGCGTCTGTCCCTGCGCCTCCGTCGTTCATGCAGGGGGCGCGTAGGTTTGCAGCGCCCCCTGCATGAAAACGACGGAAAGTGCAGCGTTCATCACAGATAAAGTTGTGCGCTTATATAAGAGTATGGGGAGATAAACGCGGCCGGCCGTGGTGTTGGCCACCCACCCCCTCGTGTGTCGTGCCGGCCTGCATAAGTGCTCGCTCACAGCAACTTGCCCCAACAGTCTGTTATGGCTACACGGGGGATCTTTGCCTTTGTATGTGTTGGTGTGAGGTGCGTGTCGTTTTGCTGATCATCCTCTATTGGTTTGCTATACTGGATGATCCAAAGTCTGCCAGTAGGGGGGAGGGGCAATGATTGCTGTGTATAATCTCGATTGAGATATTTATTGTCCATTCAATCGTAAATACATGCGCTGTGTGGATATCCATACAAAATATTTGGTAACGTGTGCGATATCCTATACAGAACATACACCCCCAGGCAGTCATCCACATGGGGCTACGCGGATGGTTCCTCAAGGCCCGGGCTGGAAGGCTTCCTTACTGAATGCCACGAGAGAAACCGGTCCCAGCATCAATTCGTGACGAGAACAGTCCCGGGACCCCATGCTGGGTCCTGGGGGAAAGTTGCCCCCCCCCATCCCCCCTTCCCTCTCTGGACGGCCGTGCAGTCCCCCCCTCCTGCCCCCCCTCCAGGGGCAGCCACACGGTAGTGATAGATACCAAAACGACAGGCTCGCACGCAGGCTCTGTTTTTATTAAAAATAAACCCAATATCCCACCACGGAAGATTTCAACGCAAGCGGCCGTAATTCGTAAAACTTCCACCGCACGTGCGTAGCCGGCCGTAAAAAGAGAGAGAAATAAATATCACCATGCGTCCGTACAGCGAACGCTCCCATACGCAGCTTCCAACTGCCCCGCACCCACACATAAAAATCACCCGGCACAGCAAAACCAGTACTTAGCTCGCCACACTTCAACCCGCACTGACCAGCATGAAGTACCGTCAAATACCACCCCGCCCATGATCCGTGTGGCGTTGGAAGGTGCTTATCTAGCAGCGGACTGACAAAACTGCTGTACGTGTACAGCAAGCAGCCAGAAAGTTGCCCAGCTTCCAAATGCCCCACACCTTAAAGGAGACTCCGAATGCTAGTTTCAAACGACAACAATGCCCGAACGCGCACTTTCCAAAGTCGCCAAAATCCCTGCGAGTGGCTCAGGGCGCACCCGGTCATCGCTCTCCCGGCGTCCGTTCACGGCCGCCACCGATCGCGAGCCCGGCACGGCCGGCGTTCCCCAAGGCAGCGCGATCGTCCTGCGGCATTCGCGGCGTCACCCCATGAGAACTCTCGCAGCTCGGGACGGTCGGGAAGAGCTCGCTAGGCGGCGGCGGCGGCGGCGGCGACGTCGGCGACGTCGGCGGCGGCGGCGACGTCGGCGGCGGCGGCGACGTCAACGACGCGAATGTTGCTCCCCGTCTTGAATATGACCACCGGCTCAGCCGCGTCATTTATCCAAGGGTAATGGGTTTCTCGAAGCGATTGCACCATTGACGCCTTCGATAGAGATGACATCTTCGATAGAGATGACTTCAACAAACGGGGGGGGGGGGAAACGCGTTCTCACGCGGCCACCGCCGCAGCGCTCAGCGCTCGGCGGTGGGACGTGGAAAAGCCAACTCTTGAGAAAGGTACAAGCACCCAATCGTTTTTTTTTACGCACACTCACGGAGATTCATCTGTTTTGGAATCCATGAGCCTTATGTCACGTATTATCAAGATATTACCGTGGGTCTTGGGGAGCCATGAGTCGTGGAAAGTCAATTTGTGCAAAACTTGTGCCAGGTTTACTTCACAAACATTATTTGCTGCTGCTGAAATAGCCACGTATCGTGTGGTCAACACTTACGGCCGAATTATCATCCCAATCCCTTCGTTCGAATTAGTTTCTTTTTTCCCCTTTGGCATTCCACACAGACCTTGCCGTCGCGCTTGCTCATGAATTCCCAACTGGTGAAACCAACGGCACAGGATGTAGTTGTAAACGGAGGTTTTGGTCACCGTCAACACCGCAGCCGAGATATTAACACCCTAATGTCCGTAATGAATAAACCTAGTGTGCAGCATCTCCGTAACAAATAAACGACAGACAGAAGAAAAACCTCGCAACCCTGCTGTAGATTCACCTTGTTATTTACAGACTATAAAAGGACAATACATTGATTGGGAAGGGCTTGAGGTGCTCACCCGTTCGTTATGCCAACATC
>JAAXLI020003472.1:127-10767 GCA_014621495.2 Entosphenus tridentatus | reverse complement strand
GACGGACACAATAATCCCCTGTGGGCTGGTGTAACCAGGAGGTTCCTACCAGTAAAAGGAATGCTTCTGGAGCACATGTTGTAACTGTGGGCATCATTAAAGAAGTGAGACCAGCTCTTGGAACAAAAGTAGCCCATCTTTTCACTCCGTGTACACACAGAAGTGAAACTATTTAATTCATGGAACGATGTAACAATTACTCTTTGTGTTGAAAACTTTTCATAAGGAACAGACTTGGAAGAACCACAGACCCATTAGCCTCTTGTCGCTCGTATGTAAATTGTTTGAAGATTATTGCAAAGAGAAATATGTTGAAGCCTTCCATTCGAATCGGTAAGCAAGGTTTAGAGAATGTTTCTCTACCAATGACAACTTAAATATTATCAATCATTCTGGAAAAGACTGGTATCAATTTCCATTTGATCTCCCCCTTTGTAGACAATCAAAGGCATTTTAATTGAGTGGAAACCAATGCAGTCATCCAAGCTACACTACAATCTCATTAGATGGCTGGAAAACAATTACTCCAACGTGAAATCTTATACGTTTTTGCCAAGTACAATAAACCGGCACAAACCAGACTTGTTCACTAAATTTTGGCCCGGGCCCAAGATAAAAAGCCAGAAATTTATTCAGCAGACGACTGTTTCGATGAGATTTACACAAGGAGGTGAGGCGGGTTGAGTGTTAGTTTATTTTAAGCGGGCGCATTAACATTCTTTAAATAGTTGGTTATCCCGGACTAGTGAATAGCCCTGTACACGGTGGCCCCAATTCAGCGTGGGCAGCTGCGTACGAACCGCACTGTGGCTTGTGAAGAGCCATGTCCCGTTTAGCGCAGAACCTGATATAAATCGTGCCTGCATCAGAGGTCGCAAATGGGTTTTGATGCCTTACCCGTACCCGTACCCGGCCGCACCAGGGTCGAAAACGGGTACCCGTACCAGTACCCTACCCGAAACCCGGCTACCCGTACCCGGCCGGGTATCGGGTAGGGTACGGGTACCCGATTGTGACCTCTGGGATGAAGCCATGTTGCAGGCGCAGGTGGGTTGATTCTAGGAACTTGTGAGAATAGACAAGACGTTTGGAAATGAGTGACAAACGGTTACTCAGCAGTGACTCACGGCCTACTCGTACCCGTACCCGGCCGCACCAGGGTCGCAAACGGGTACCCGTACCCGGCCGGGTACGGGTAGCCGAGTATCGGGTAGGGTACGGGTATCGGGTACCCGGTTGCGACCTCTGGCCTGCATGCCACGGGGCGTTCTACCTGCCTCTTCATCAAAATCTCTGCTTGTCGATTTTTCGTTTAACCGCCGCTACGTGACAGAGTGAGATAAAGTTCAGATCAGATAAAAATCTGAATCTTTAGTTATCCCGGAGAAATCGATGAGCTACGAAGCATCTTTTTCACGGATGTCCAGGTAGGGGCATGGGGTCAGAAATTAACAACAATAAAACAATACAACAACAGAAACCCGATAGGAGTACAAAGTATGGAAAAGGAAATAAAAAAATTCCAGGTAAAGTCCACTGAGCTATGTAGCTTCTTTTTCAGAAGCAACCTGGCCACAAATGAAAGCTAAACGAAGTGGCTGATCATCATTTTGAGATTCAGAGCAGCCAAGTAATCCCACCACACGTTTGGTGATAGCCTTCAAGCAGCGCAGCCATTAACCGAAGTGCCATTCCTCGCGATGGAAGTCTGACGAATCTGCGTGATCCACCAAGCCCCTGCCTTCACCAGCGCTGGCTCACGGAAGTACACCTTACGCCCCTCTGTCGTAAGCCATCTTTGACGATGAAAGTTGTACACCACTTGCCAACACAGAAAACAGCCAAATAAATCGCGCCTACTCTAACGCTTGCATATTTGGAGGTCGCATGTTCTCCCCGTAGTCGCGTGGGTTTTTCTCCCGGGTTCTCCGGTTTGTCTCTCCCAAGTTTTGGAATCGACACCATGCATTTTAGAGTATTTGGCTGCTAGAAATGTCCACATGATGAGCCACTTCGTTGACCTATCATTTGTGGCCAGGTCAATTCTGAAAGGGAGCCATATAGCTCAGTAGGCCTTACCTGGTAAAATAAAAAATAGTTTAGGTTTTAGCTTAGTTTTGCATTGTTAGGGATGTGGTGCCTATGACCAAATCATCATAAATGCAATCTATCATATCGAATCTCCGAAGCTAAGCAGAGTTGAGCCTGGTTATTACTTGGATGGGTGACCCTACGATGGCTTGCCAGGTGTTTGTTGTTCGTCACGGGGCTGAGAGGTGTTTACCAGGAAACGGCAGTGCTGAGGGTGCCACCTATCTTATCACATCTCCAAAGCTCAGCTGAGTTGAGCCTGGTTAGTACTTGGATGGGTGACCCTAGCACGGTTTGCCAGGTGTCTGTTCGTCATGGGGCTGCAAGGTGTGAGGGTGGGTTTCCCCCTCTAACCCCCCCTGCCCCCCCCCACCTGAGCGAGCTGTACCCAGCCCAATGCTGACAGCTGGCATCACAACATTTTGAGAGTAAACAAAATGAGAATCATCCTGAGCTTCTACTGCTGTTGCTACTTCTACTACTGCTGCTGCTACTGCTGCTGCTTCTACTGCTGCTGCTGCTTCTACTACTGCTGCTACAACTGCTGCTGCTTATACTGCTGTTGCTTCTACGACTGCTGCTACTGCTGCTGCTTCTACTGCTGCTGCTACTGCTTCTGCAGATGCCTCTGCTGCTGCTGTTATTCCGGTTTTCTGAAAAGTGTCACCAAATGTCAAACGTGCTGACAACAGGGGTTTAACAATTCACCACCCTGGATGTCTTCTTACTTTGTTGAGTTTTGTTCAATTCATTAGCCTACATGTGACATCAGAATCAGAATATTTATTTATACTGAGGAATCCGATGAGCCGCAAAGCTCTTTTTCACAGATGTCCAGTAGAGGGCGGGTCAGAACGTTGCAACATATCACTTGAATATAAAATGCATGAATAGACAATTATCGGTTGTTTCACACGTGATTCAATACCTGCCATTATGAGCCTTAGTAATCGATCGTTAGTAAAACACTGCATTGTCGCACTGCTGATAGGCAAGGTTTTCCATTTGTGGAATTGTAGTTTAAAAACAACGGGTTTAATTTAGAATCTCCAATCCAGTAACGAGTGAGTTACACGTGTGTGCCTTGACGGTTCTGAGTGGTTCCCCAATCAAGTCCCAGATACATGTTAAGGATTCATATTCTTAGGTTTTTTCGGTAAAGTCACGTAGGTAAAAAATTTAAATTAATAAAAGTAAAATAAAAATAAAAATCACGACGTTTCGGAGGCAACACAAGCTTCCGTCTTCAGGTGGAACCGTCACAGCACGATAGCTGTATCAAGTGAGAGAAATTCCAAGAGACAGTATTTGTGTAAACTAGGTGCGGCTCATTCTTAACATCGTGCTTCAGCCGCACCGAACCTCACAAAAATAATATTCAGGGCCTACCTTGGCTCCTCCCACCCTCAACCAGTATATATACAAATACTGTTTCTTGGAATTTCTCTAACTTGATACAGCTATCGTGCTGTGACAGTTCCACCTGAAGACGGAAGCTTGTGTTGCCTCCGAAACGTCGTGATTTTTATTTTATTTTACTTTTATTAATTATTTTTTTTACCTACGTGACTTTACCGAAAAAACCTAAGAATATGAATCCTTGCAGTCACGAAAGCTTCAAATCTACATGTTAAGGATCTTCAAGGCACTCCATGGATTCAAACCATACATACTCTACTCTCCTCCATGCACTCTCCACTCGAGGAATTAAAGAGCTTCTCTCGAGGCTCTCCAGTCAACATTCACTTCATGGGTGGTCACTCATTTCTCACCTGCGGTCCCCATATTCCGTAGCTCCCAGCCACGATGGCGAGATGTTAACTCCCTCGCCGGGTATACAGGAGGTCGTGGGTTCGATCAAGACCCTGCGGTATATTTGGAGTTTGCATGTTTCTCTCCCCATGGTCGCATAGATTTTTCTCCGGGTCCTCCGGTTTTTCCCTCCACATTTCGAATCAACATCACGCGTTTAGAGTATTTGGCTATTTGAAATGTCGACATGATGATAAGTCACTTTGTTGAGCTATCGTTTGTGATGGCCAGGTCGCTTCTTACCTGGTAAAATAAAAATAGCAGCAGCAGCAGCAACCATGCAGTCAACTTCAAGACCCTGTTCAAGTCCATGAGTGAGGCCTTCCTTTCTAATTCTGCCTATGACCGAGACTCCTGCTCACAAATGAGCCCACTATCCTGCAGAGCATCTGGAGGTTTGGGTTTTTTTCGCATGTCGACGGCGATATAAAAAGCCACATTGCATTTGAATTCTTTACAATAGGTTGGGTGGACGGGGTTAGGCGTTATTTCTGTGGAGGTGGCACCCTCCGCAGGATTGCCTGGGAACTACTGACAACACCGTCACAGGTTCGTCGCGCAGCGCACTATCCGCTCCCCATACAGGCACATATATACACACATATATACACACATATATACACACATATATATATACACACACAAACACTTGCCATTCGCCACTAAGTGACGGTGACGTCACCACTGTGCCTGTGCCAGGCCATGTGCACCTTGAGGCCACGTGAAGTGTCGAACGCCCGCTGGCAGGAGGTCACGGGACAGACCCAGGTGCCATGGGTTGACTGAGATGACTGAGATGACTGGCAGATGCACACCAGCTGTACACCAGCTGTACACCCTGACTACAAAGACACAAGAGGGGGTAGGTGGCCAGCACCAGGCCCGACGACCTGTCTCCCCAGTGGCGATGTTTTTACACATTGCAACAAGTACTAATTTTAGGCTGAGTCGACCTAGGTGAGGCCCAGGACCATTTCAGATAATCGTCACTGGTGTTGGTGGCCGTGAGCGGGAATCGAACTCGGGTCACTGCCATGTTCCGGGTTCATAGCGTAGCGCGCTAACCACTACACCAGCACTCCCCATATAGACATGTAACAAAGACAAAGATCCCCCGTATAGCCTGAACAGACTGTCGGGGCAAGTGCTGTTAGCGAGCACCTATAAAGGCCGGCACGGCACACGAGAGGGTGGGTGGCGAAACACCACGCACGCCTGCCTTTGTCTCCCTAGCGGCGATGTTTACATATCGCACCAGGTACTCATTTGAGGCTGAGTCGACCTAGGTGAGGCCCAGAATCGAACCCGGGTCGCTAGGTTCGTAGCGCAGCGCGCTAACCGCTACACTACCGCTCCCCACTACACTAACACACTCGCACACACACCCACACGCCCACACGCACCCTAAAAACTCCCAAGTGTGCCCACGCCCGTTCAAGCAATATTTTGGGCTTATCTCTATCAGCAGCCTCGAGCCAGTAAGTGTTAATTACAGAACTCATCGGTCTTTCAGTGAATCTTCTATGGCTAACTACCCACGAAGCAGTGACTGTCACTTTACGTAGTAACATTGGAGGCAGGAAGGGGCAAATCGAACAATACCTGGATTTTAAACGGGTCCTTGTGTCAACGATTGGAAGGCGCTAGCACGTGGTGCTAATTAAACTGGTTGCACTATGGGAGGGGGGGGAGTTGGCGGGTATAGGCCACGAAGGTCCTTGGGAGTGGCCCTACGAGTTATGGCCAAACTGAGAGAGATGTCTTGCTGGCAGAGACATAAAGAGGTACAGAATTAGGCTGAAGCAGTGGCGAGATGTTAACTAGCTCGCACGGTATATGGGGTCATGGGTTCGATCCCGACCCTGACGGCTGTATATTTGGAGTTTGCATATTGCACCCGCGGTCGCGTAGAATTTTTCTCCGGGTCCTCCGGTTTTTCCCTCCACATTTAGAATCAACACCGCGCGTTTAGGGTATTTGGCTGCAATCAATTTCCACGTGGTGATGATAAGCCGCTTCGTTGGGCTATTATTTGTGATCGCCAGGTCGTTTCTGAAAAAGAGCTATAATATTGCTCAGCGGGCATTACCTAGCTAAAATTAAAAAAAACTGTTTCAGTTTCAGTTTAGATGGGTGAGATTAAAGAAGGCCAACGATAAGAGAGCTGTCGACAAGATAAGTGAGGTGTTGGTCAATCTAACAAAAAAAAACACGGGAAGCGAACTGGACATAACGCGATTGAGCGGACAGAACGATGTCACGCGAGTAGGAATAAGCGGTTGTTACGGCTGCCTCGGCATAGCATCACACAAGGCATTGGGATGCTGCTGGATGCTTCTAAACGCTACCCACCACGCGTCTCGGCCTTTGTTCGGGCCCTGTGTTACGCATCTCGTGCGTCATCGCAGACTGTTGAATTATGACACGTTATTTATTACGACGCAATTTTTGCATAATCGCTGCGTTCTTCAGGAACGCAACAACTTCCGCCGCGTTACGGGCGAACGAAACCGTGAGCTTGGACCCCTAACAGCCAAACCCCTAGGGAGGGGCAAAAGCTAAAGGGGGTTAACGATGCTACCTGAGTGACGAATGAACCTAAAAACAAACCCTTGCCGTGGGGGGGGGGAAGTGTTTTTGTTTTTCCCGAGCCGTCCATGTTGCTACGCCCCCCAAAAAATATAATAAATTGCGCGCCAAAGAATGCAGGCTATCGAAATCCATCCTGGGCCTCTTGCCACAGTTTTGTTTTGACGTTAACGGGGGGGTGGTGGGCGGGGTGAGAACTTGACTTTACTGTTTACAACTGCAAAGTCCAAGAAACCCCTAAAACTAATGTGGGAAAAAAACACATCACCATAAACAACACATCCCGCATCGCGCCCGCCCCCTCTTCACGAGCAACTGAAAGTCGGGCGTGGGCGACAACGCTCACCAAAAACACCAGCGCGGACTCACGGACTCACGTTCAATCGAGGAACGCGGCCACACGACGCGAGGCAGGGGGTCACGTTCATTCATCTATCCGCAGGCCGACGAGATGTCCACTCACGTGAAAGAGCGGCTTGCCTTTCTTTCACGTGCAAGAAACGAAGCGATACATCCGATTGCGTTTAAAGCAACCTACCCATCCCTCCCAATCATACTCAACAACTCCTAAACAGATTTTTATTTATTTAGTAACGAGACATTCGAGAGGTCGCACTCCTTGGGAGACGCTTTCCCTGGCCCCCCCCCCCCATCGCACCCATAGCAGGACTGACTCGGTCGCTCCCGCGAAACAAGCATGCCCACCGTTTCTGCACAGCGCCTTGGGATGGGGGGGGGGTCACACTAAATGGGTAAGCGGACTGGGGCTTCCGATTCGGAACTCGCTGGCTTTAATTGATATCCCGGCACGGAAGTTGAAACAATGGCGGAGTTTCTGAAAACGCCATCGCTTCCATCCACCCAGCAGTATACACTGGTGCAAATGCCGCATTTGGTCGATCGGCAGGCAGGTCGCATGCGGAGGGGAAAAGTGTGGGTGCTTCTACGTCTACGTGGGTGGGGGGGGGCATCACGGTGGCGAGATGTTAACGACCTCACATGGTATGAAGGAGGTCGTGGGTTATACCCAGACCCTGACGCCTGCTGTATATATTTGGAGTTTGCGTGTCTTTCCCTCTCAGTATCATCACGGTGGCTAGGAGATGTTAACTACCTCGCCTGGTATACAGGGGGTCGTGGGGTTGACCCCGCCCCCCGCCCCCCAAATTATTTTTCTTTAAAAAAAAGTGGAACACCGCGTGCTATCGACACACTTTGAGCCGGGGGGAAGCTGGTCGACGCTCGGATTGGGGAGGTTCGCTTAAAGACGTAAAAACCTTTGAACGAGCGACCCTCCTCCGCCCGCAAATCAGGGTTTATTGATCGGCGTTGTAGGCGGCGGAGCTACAGTGCGGGCTGTTCGGATTGCTCGCGCGGACAACGCCTGATCCAAGGTGCAGCGGGCGCGGGTACACGGGGCAGGGATGGAGCGCAACACGACGGGGAGACACGCACACTCCAAATATACAGGAGGCGGCCGAGTTGAGATCGAAGCAACGACCTCCTGCATACCATGCGAGAGAGTTAACATCTTGCCACCACATCGCCCCTCGCCAGTCAGAGTGCAGGGCGTGCCACTGCACCGAGGCCCATGGGCCAAAAGTGGCCAGGTCCTGGGCTATGAATAGCGGAGCAAAATGAATAGGGTGAACCTCATTTCATTCCCGGCATCAGGGCCCATGCCAATCATTAAGTTAACATCACGCCACGATGGCGAGCTGTCACCTACCTCGCCTGGTACACAGGAGGTTGTGGGTTCGATCCCGACCCTGACACCTGCTGTATATTTGGAGTTTGTATGTCTCTCTCTCTCCCCATGGCCGCGTGGATTTTTTTCTGGGTCCTTCGGATTCTCCCTCCACATATAGAAACGTGTGTTATGGAGTATTTGCCTGCAATGAATTTCCACGTGGTAAAAAAAAATCGTTTATAGAGCAAATAGTTAATAGTTTAAATCACTCAGCGCCACTGCATCGAACTCGGGCGCTTCCCACTCGCATCGAGAGTTTTAAACGTACCAAAGCCGGCGCGGGCTCCGGTGTGAGGAATCAAATTTGGCAACCTCGACATCCACTGCCTGCCCAATTGGCCGAGGCCCTTCCGGCCCATGAGGCCCAACGGCGATTGCACTGCCTGCCCACCCGATGGGCTAGGCCACTGCCGTACGTACACACGCCCCACGCGCACGCTCCTCAACAAGCGTGGTGAGATTGGGTTGAGCGTGGGCCTGCAACGTTCCTTCCGTCTCGTTCAGGGGTTGGGCACAACCTGCCGCTCGGGAGCAGCCGCATGCGGTGGCTCTTTAAGGGACTGCAGTGCAGCTCTTCAGATTTGGAAAAATAATGGCTCCTCTAGTTATTTTGGTTGCCAACCCCTGACCATAGAAGTCCAGTTCACCATGGGAGTCCAGTTTACCATGGGAGTCCAGTTTACCCTGGAAGTCCAGTTTACCATGGGAGTCCAGTTTACCATGGAGGTCCAGTTTACCATGGGAGTCCGGTTTACTGTGGAAGTCCAGTTGACCATGGGAATCATCTTCTTGGTTCTTTTGGTAAAGTCACGTAGAAGGAAAATAAAAAAATAAAATAAAATAATTATTATTTTATTATGTTTTCTTTTTTTTCTTTTATTATTTCCCTTCTACGTGACTTTACCGAAAGAACCAAGAAGTTGATTCCCTGCAGTCACGAAAGCTTTAAATCGAAACATGGGAGTCAAGTTTACCATGGAAGTCTATTTTACCATGGGAGTCCAGTTACCCTGGAAGTCCAGTTTACCATGGGAGTCCAGTTTACCATGGAAGTCTATTTTACCATTGGCTCATTCAACATTCAACATTAAACTAAAACTAATTTATTTTTTACCAAGCAAGGCCCCACTGAGCTATACATCTCTTTTTCAGAAGTGACCTGCCCATCACAAATTAGAGGCTCAACGAAGTGGCTCATCATTACGTGGACATTTATAGCGGCCAAATACTCTAAACGCATAAACGTGGAGGGAAAAACTGGAGGAACCGGAGAAAAATCCACGCGACCACGTGGAGAACACACAAACTCCAAATATACAGCAGCAGCAGGCGTCAGGGTCGCAATGGAACCCATGACCTCCTGTATACCCGGCGAGGTGGTTAACATCTCCTAGCCACCGTGATGATGATGAGAGAGAGACACCGCAAACTCCAAATATACAGCAGCAGGCGTCAGGGTCGGAATGGAATCCACGACCTCCCGTATACCCGGCGAGGTGGTTAACATATCCTAGCCACCGTGATGATGATGAGAGAGAGAGACACGCAGACTTCAAATATACAGCAGGCGTCAGTGTTGGAATCGAACCCACGACCTCCTGTACACCAGGCGAGGTAGTTAACATCTCCTAGCCACCGTGATGATGATGAGAGAGAGACACCGCAAACTCCAAATATACAGCAGGCGTCAGGGTCGGAATAGAACCCACGACCTCCTGTATACCCGGCGAGGGAGTTAACATCTCCTAGCCACCGTGGCCACGCCCAATCATCGGCCCGGTCTCCGCCCGTGACTTCACGCGCGCTAATGTGACCTCACCACCACGACAGATGCCGAACGATTGTAGGGTCCGTGAGCGCCGGACTTCCCTTGCGATAAACGGAGATGCGTTATCTCAATGAGCTCTCAATCCCGGACGTTCTAATTATTATACAGGAATTTCATTTAGTGCAAGACAAACAAACAGGATGAGCTACAATGCGCTAAAATAATATAGGAGTCAAACTTAGTTTAAGATGTTCTCAGAGACCTCCGAGTCAGCGGTGTTTAGCTTCGCGCTTACGATGGGAGCGGTTGGCTACGTACGGTGCGAAAGAAGTTCAACATAAATACATACTGCCCATAGACTAACACTACCCATAGACTCAACACTGCCCGTAGACTCAACACTGCCCATAGACTAACACTACCCATAGACTCAACACTGCCCGTAGACTCAACACTGCACCATAGACTCAACACTGCCCATAGACTCAACACTGCCCATAGACTCAACACTGCACCATAGACTCAACACTGCCCATAGACTCAACACTACCCATATACTCAACACTGCCCATAGACTAATACTACCCATAGACTAACACTGCCCATAGACTCAACACTACCCATAGACTA
>JAAXLI020003470.1:0-10768 GCA_014621495.2 Entosphenus tridentatus | reverse complement strand
CTTTCTGCTCAGCAGTGCAACCACGGCAACAAACCTACGGCGTGAAACTACGAAGTACAATCTTCATACTTCTGTAGTTGGTACAAACGTAGTGCAAGGGGGCCGGAAAATCACTACCAAAAATAACCGTGTCCAGCAAGGGCTTGGATGATGTTACTTTTATATCCATCCTTACACACTCCCTCCATTTACACACATCGGCTGCGAAAATCTGTAATGGCAACAACAAGCGAGCCTACACACACGGCCGTCACGGCTGCTTCAGTGATACGACGACTTTGTGAAGTTTCACTTTCTCGGTGAGAAACGTATCGCACACACGCACACAATGCTTTGCTACTTTTCAAAGGTTATTTGCATCATGCACGGTACATCAATGGAATGCTGTGCGTTGCCACTTTAATAATTGTGAAAATCATGGGCATATGTAATCCGAACTGGTTGTTGTTGTTGAAGTGGCTACTGTCCCCAAATGGCAGTCACTCGTCGCCCTTGAGGGCAGACCCCAGTGACTTGGCGTGTCGACTGTTTGGCTCGATACTCTTTGGTTCTTTCGGTAAAGTCACGTAGGTGAAAATAATATTAAAAATAATAATAATAAAGTGAAAACAACTCAATTAAATCACGACGTTTCGGGCGCAACACAAGCGTCCTTCATCAGGTGGGGACCACCACAGCGAAAACAGTTGCTGAGGAATGCCGAGGAGATTGCTTTGACAAGGGTTTATATAGCTGGGGAGGATTGGGGGGGGAATGAGGGCAGGGTGAGTATGGGGGCGTGGCGTGGGCTGGAGAGGCTAATCCTAAGGGTGGACGTAATGCTCCTGGGCATACTGCTCATACTGCTCCTGTACATCGGATGGGGGGGGGGGGGCAGGGGGGTGGGGGCGCACAAATTTGCACGTCAAATTTCCTCGTGATGGTAGTGTGCAAGGCTGGGAATAAAAGACTGGAGACGTGGATATGAATATAAACTATGAGGTAGCTAAAGTTTAACTTGGTTAATAACATCCTTCCAATGATTGCTCAATTTGAATCCATCCTCTCGATTGAAGTTATGTCTATGTTTGTATATCTGGATGGCTTCATGGACAAATCTTTGGTGGTATCCAGACGGCTTGCAGAGCACTTTGGTATCGGAGAAAACAATATCATGAGAGCCCACCGCGTTGTAGCAATGGTCAGCCACGGCAGAAGAGTTCGTCCTGCCGTGCTTCAAATTTGACTTGCGCTCGCGAATGTGGTCAGATACATGTCATTTAGTTTCCCCAATGTAACAATCACCAAAAATGCAACTCAGTTTGTAGACTCCAGGGTACTGCAAGTCAGGAATGACATCCTTTACGGATGGGATCAGATCACGGATTTTGTGTACTGTACTGAATCGGACCTGGATCTTGTGTTTGTTTAGGATTTTGGAAATATTTTTGGTATGGTAACGTGATGGTTTTCATCGGAGTCTCAAGGGGTTGTCTCTCCATGGTTGGAGAAACAGATTTGCGGATAGTACGGTCCGAATATCCATTCATCTTGAGGGCTCGCAATGAATTAGCAGAGGAGACTGCCATGTTGTCAACACGGTCCCAATCAGAAGGGGACATTTTTTGTGTTAACATTAAATGTGATTGTAAGAGAATCTTGTCTAAAGTATCGAGTTCAAATCGGAGCAATCTTAGTTTCTCTGAGATTAGTGATAGGCGAGCTTTAAACATAATCCGTTTAGCGTTTGGTGAAGAGACAGCAGCAGATGTGAGTGTGAAAGCGATAGGTATTACCTTATTGTTTGGCTCGACTCCACGTTTCGGTGGTCTGTCTCCTATGGCACTGTCTTCACAACATTCAGCGACATGCAACGATACCTACGCGTGTTCACACATCACGAGGACAATCCATTGGTTTTATATTTCCTATACATCTCGCCACGGTGGCGAGATGTTAACTACCTCGCCTGGTATGCAGACGGTCGTGGGTTCAATCCCGATCCTGACGCCTGCTGTATATTTGGAGTTTGCGTGTCTCTCTCCTCGTGGTCGCGTGGAATTTTCTCCGGGTCCTCCGGTTTTTCCTTCCACATTTATAATTATCAACACGCGTTTAGAGTATTTGGCTGCGATAAATGTCCACGTGATAAGCCACTTTGTTGAGCTATCATTTATGACCAGGTCGCTTCTGAAAAAGAGCTATATAGCTCAGTGTGCCTTACCTGGTAAAAAAATATATATATTATTTATAGTTAATTAGATAGATTTTAAGTTCAGCAGGTTACATAGCATTGTGTTTACAAAGACTAAAATGCGAAATTTAATTACTCTGCAGAAAAATTACATCTATTGTCAAGTGTGTGGTTAACCTTCAGGGGTTATTAAGTACGGTGTGTCTGTGTGTGGGGAGCGGTAGTGTAGTGGTTAGCGCGCTGCGCTATGAACCCGGCGACCCGAGTTCAATTCCCGCTCACGGCTAACACCCAGTGACGATTATATGAATTGGTCCTAGGCCTCGACTCAGCCTTAAATGAGTACCTGGTGTGGTGTGTAACCATCGCCACCGGGGAGACAAAGGCGGCCGGGCGTGGTGCTGGCCACCCACCCCATCGTTTGCGGTGCCGACCTTTATAGGTGCTCGCTGACAGAACATTCCCCGACAGTCTGTTAAGGCTATATGGGTGGATCTTTAAGTGGTGTATAGGTCATTCAGAGTGTCCACTTTGGCAGTTTCAGAACCCAAACCGGGTAACTCGCATGAACGGGATGGTACAGTTTACAATCACGAGCCGATGGTTAAGTAGAATGCCACGCCACGTTTCAGCACTTTTCTTAAACACGAGCCATTGAAGCCCAGGGGTAGGAAAACTAAAAAAGGTTAACCACATTTTTTGTTCATTCGAAGAGCGGGTAATAGGATACTGGCGCATAACAGTTAATTAGTTGAGCTGTGAACACCGAAAAGATATTCTTATTCTGCATCATATTTGAGACTGCAAAAAAGTTCATGAAGCAGGCTGTCTCTGGTGTAGTCCAATTAGTTTTTAAGGACAATGCAATTATTATGAGATGTTTTTTTCCCAATATACGTGACTTTTACCGAAAGAACCAAAGAGTATGTAACTATGTTGGTGTTTGAACATCTTAACACATCCCGTTTTATTTTGCCAGGAAAGATAAAACCTCTTTACTCTTGGTTCTTTCGGTAAAGTCACGTAGGTAAAGGAAAAAAGATCAGGACGTTTCGATTGCAACAGATTGCTTGTGTTGCAATCGAAACGTCGTGATTTAATTTAAATTTTTATTTTCTTTACCTACGTGACTTTACCGAAAGAACCAAGAGTATGGATCTTTGCAGTCACGAAAACTTCAAATCTAGAATAAAACCTCTTCATATTTTTCCATCATTTTGATACTGACAAAAAAGGTCCCATATATACACAGCCAGCCTCACTGATCCCCACCACGTTCGTGATGCGTCGTGAGGTCATCGCCGTCCTTGTTCCACCGCGATGTCTACGGTGCCTCCCACTTAAGAGCTCGAAGCGACTTGCTGAAGAATGCGAAGTCAACTCATTCCCACCGCTCTGCCCACACCGCGTGCCTCAAAATGAGCGTACGTAAATCTTGACTTAAAGCTTTCGTGACTGCAGGAATTCATATTCTTAGCGTCTTTCGGTAAAGTCACGTAGATAGATTCAAAGAAAATAAAAATAAAAACTCCGTGTCGAACGCTTGTGTTGCAATCGAAACGTCGTATTTTTGTAATTTTCTTTGAACATATCTACGGGACTTTACCGAAATACCCTAAGAATATGAGCGTACATCTCGAGTCACTCTCATGGTGGTAATAATTCATTTAATATCCTCCTTTTGTGTTGCAATCACTCACCGTATCTCAGACACCTCTAGTCAAATACTAGCAACCTAATATTGAGCGGCTAAGTTAGCATCCGGCTCCTTAATAAACTGTTTTTGGGTTACATCGTGTAAACATAAGTGGGTCGTTAAACCCGCCACAGCCAATTAGTAAGGTGTGTCCTTGATTCGCATGTTAATATCACTCCTGCATAAAATAAAAGTTTATTTACACTTAAGAGTTATTTATCTTCTCTTCCAAAGCTCTTTATCTATATGAGTGTGCTTGGTTGCCCAGGAAAGCCTCCCCCATCTCATGACTCTTTGCAGGAGGCTCCTGCCAGATTTCCTTAGTCGGGGGCGATGCTCGTTGTGATAAATACCAATTGGGTAATTTGCGGGTATTTCTTTTTGATTTGGCAAAATTTGGATGTTGACGCTGGCACACGCAACGATGATTGCAAATGACGTCACGGAGACTTTAACGTCCAATGTGAAGACAGATGGTGCTTCAGTAGTAACCGGGGTAGCCGCTGGAGTCGAACCGTGAAGCTCTGCAACAAGCCCCAAATCAAAATCTTGGCCTGCTAAAAATCAACGTGCCTCTTGAACCCCATCTCATAGCCCCCCTCCATTATGGACATTGCAGCCTGAAAGATAGATGAGGACGGCTGAATGATGGGGGGCATAGGTTAAGAAGCGGTTCAGTATTGTTCTTGTGAGTGAATGTGAGTATATTGATAGTGTCTCCTGCATTGTTCTCTTCAGCGAATGTGGGTTCATCCATGGTGTCTCCCACATTTTCGTTAGCAGTCCGTGCGTCTTGCCGGAGGGCTGCTCCTTGGGTTTGGCCTCGAGCGTTTGCAAGCCACTCTCCGACTGGCAGTCGTCGAGGATTGCGGCACGGGCACAGCAGTGGGCCATCTTTAGCCACGGGGATGGACGAATGGACCAAGGAACATGTGGGCAGACAGGCAGATGTTTTAGTATCAACTGGGTGAGAACCCGGTACAACTAAATGAACTTAAACAAGGAAATATGTTCTTTCTTACAGCTCTTTGTTAATCCACTTATGGATGAAATAAATAAGCAGACAATCTCTCCCTCCACATGAAATAAAAAAAATGTTACACCTCATTATCTACACGGCATTCTGTGAGTGCGTAATTTAATCAGCAATTGTAGAACACAAGCAAACTCTGGATCACAAGTTACGCTGGCTTAAAACAATGTTGGCGATCTACCAGATATTTATCGGGTAAGTATTTTTTAGATATGGGTCCTAATTTCTATGAAAAATAATATAATACATAAATCTATATCATGAGTATTGTTGTGGAGAAACCATGACAAATCCGGTTTAGGGAGGCCTTTATCCATCACCCTAACCCAGCGTCGGTGCCCCCCTCACTCTATGCATTCCCCCCATTCCCAGCCAAGCCTCACCATGCAGCACAAGTCCAGTTCGTCCAGGGGCTCTGCGTGGCGGAATCTGGCGTGGCAGAAGCACCCGTATCCGGAGGAGAGGTTCTAGGCGATGTCCGTCTGCTTCCATGGCAGCATTGAGAGGACGGACGCGTGGCCTGCGCTCTCGCGCTGCTCCACGGCCACATTCAGCGGCAGCGGTGGCAGCAGCAGCGACAGCTTCTGGGAAAAGACGGCGTCATAGCCGGAGGTCGCCTTGCCTCGGCTACAAGTTGAGTGTGTGAGGACGCTTTCATCTGGAAAGTCAGAGAGGTGGTCACAGAACGGTTAGGTCCAAGTCATTGGAGTGCTTTATTTTATTCCCAATTATATCCCAGTTGGCTCAAACGACACACGCACACCGTGGTATGCGCAAGTGATTTTTTTTATGGAAGTTGTTGCCGCACTATTTTCGAACGTTGCTGCTCTATTCAACACACGTCCGATAGTTGCTCGTCGCTAGTGGGCAAATGGGATAGAAATTTACAATCAGAGATCATGTGACCACCAAACACTGTGAACTCTTTAGACCAATCCCAGTTAGCCAACCACCTTTTTATCAATGTCCATTTGCCTCGGCTACACAGAACCCTGCTGCTTTATGCTATTCCATAGAGTTACCACAGTTGCCCACGTGTAATGCGTTGCTGGCAACAGTTGCCCTAATATTGCCCGAAAGTCACGTGACCATGAGCGTCCATCTCTTTGGAATGGTCGCAGAAAGGTGGCCACGTGCACAGGGGCTCACATTGTTTGTATCTAAAGTTTATAGCAAAATGACATGAAAATTAACGCATCTTTTATTATATCAACAGCAGTATGATGATGACAAGGATGAAAACATGTACATAGTACCATAATTAAATATATGTCATCCTTGTAGGTACAAGCTGCCTCTTATAACAGCATTTCATTATGAGGCTTTCTGGCCTGGAGGAAAATTCCTGACCGGTTCAAAATTCCTGCCCGAGAACACGCGGCGTGCAACACACCCTGCCTTCTCCGAGCCGCTCGCTCAATCAGTGACAGAGAAGCGCACGCTCAGTGGTGCTGAGCCAACCAGCGCTCCCGCCTCTGCCGCCAGCCTTGAACGCTTCCCGATGAACGTGTGTTTGTCAACTGCCTCGCCTGGTAGGCAGGTCGTGGGTTCGATAACCACCCTGATTGAT
The DNA here is from genome assembly GCA_014621495.2 of Entosphenus tridentatus. NCBI lineage: Eukaryota > Metazoa > Chordata > Hyperoartia > Petromyzontiformes > Petromyzontidae > Entosphenus > Entosphenus tridentatus. The sequence goes on along the minus strand of JAAXLI020003470.1, from coordinate 4,296 downwards.
GCCTGCATGTATCTCTCCCTGTGATCGGGTAAATTTATCTCCGGGTCCTCCGGATTTTCCTTCATTAAAAATGAACACACATTTAGAGTATTTGGCTGCTATAAATGTCCGCGTGATAAGCAAGTACGTTGGGCTATCATTTGTGATAGCCAGATCGCTTCTGAAAAAGAGCTGTATATAGCTCAGTGAGCCTTACCTGGAAAATAAAAAAAAGTTCAGTTGAAGTTGTCTCCCCAGTGATGATGTATTACAAATTGCACCAGGTTATTCAATCACTAAGGTCGAGTCGACACCTCTCAACTGGTTTTACCCTTCTGGGTCTCATCAGCAGTCACACTGCTACTGTGTGACCAGATGTTATTGGCAAGTGCCCTCTCTGAGCGCCAGGTGTACTTGAATAATATAAAATATATATAAAATGATGTACGTTATCTTAATATTACCGATTTATAAGATACTGTTTAATAGCTTATGAATCCATATATAATAGCCCAGAAATGTGTGTAACGCGCGTGATGTCTCTCCACATGCCGCACCCCCCCCCCCCCGTCATTAATACAATAATTATGAGCGAATGAATTTTAACACCGCACGCGGAAGAAGGTCGAGCGGAAAGATATTTTTTTCGCAAAGTCGCTTCAAATATGACGTTTCTTTACAGAAAGTGACGGTCAAAAATAAATCTACGCAGAAAACTGCTACATCCGTACGTGACGTCACGCTTAAAATTTGACGTTTCTTTATTGAAATTTTATCAAATAAATAATTATACGCAGCAACAAAGTGGTATTGGTGTCTTTATGTATTTCTTCGGTACTTGAAACAAAAGGTAAGTCAAATTTTTGCTTCTAAATTATGATAACATATAAACATTTCTCCGTGATTTTCCAGATATTGTATCGAATTAAAATGTATTTCAACCCCAGCCAGTGAAAGCAGAAGAAATAAAGTATCAGAGCAGTGATTTTGAAGTAATTGAACGTGAGGTAAATACAGTGCTACAGTGAAATGCAGTGAAGTCTTTGATTACATCGTTTTGTGTAAGATTCACTACCATTAAATTTACACAAGATACAATGATACTCTGGTCAATTTTTTCGTAACTTTAATGGTTATGTTTGGTCTTTTTTAATTGAAAACTTACTTCTGACAGTATCAGCAGTCTACTTTCTTCACTTTTGGCTATCAATCGTCCAATAGGGGAGAAAAATGTGTCAGTTCAAATTTTCCGGTGAGTTCAAAGCGGTGCTAAAGTTACGTGAAGTGTTTATTCAACTTATTTTGAGACGGATATTGTTTGCCTTTTAAAATTGTAGCTCAAAGGTCATAAAGAAGTGGCCGGGACTAGTGATCCTTGAGCTACACCCATTTCAAACCTTTCAAAAGTCTGCCTAAGCAGCAGACCATGCTTTCCCACCTGATGATGGACGCTTGTGTTGCGCCCGAAACGTCGTGATTTATTTTATACCTACGTGACTTTACCGAAAAAACCAAAGAGTTTGGATTCCTGCAGTCACGAAAGCTTCAAATCTAGGTTATTATTTTTTATACTTCCAAACCTCACCGCAAGGCGTCAGTCGTCAAAAGGTTACGGGCTCAAATCCAACCGCCGTTATAATATGAAAAAAATCACTTCATAAATGACTATTTTCTTTACTTCGTCATTTGTAGCAGTATTTATGGGCATGGTTATGTACAACACAAAAATTATAGAACTTATTATACTACGTGTATTATTGTATTTTAAAAAAATGTCATTGTAATACTTCAACGGATCAATGATTACTGGGGGCAACGTTAGTTTTAGCGTCACTCACGCTGCCAAAACTTTAATGTGCAGTAGACACACAAATACGTTACAGTACAGTAGTACATGTTATGTCATGCATGTCTTCACATATGAAATGTAAGTAAATGAATAAAAAAAATCACAGTAATTCTCATTTACATTCGTAACGACAGAGACTTGCACTCTTGCTTTAATGTTTATTGTATTAGTCATTGCAAAAAAATCACATTGTGCAAAAAACTCAACACTTCAATACAAGAGAATATATTGGGAGACGTTTCTGGTATTGCCCGTTATTCATAGCAGTTACATTTTGCGTGGAGTTGTTATAGAACATCGCTATACGGTTTTAGGATGCAATCACGGCCATGTAACTATGTAACTAGCCTCTTGCCCGTCCAAGAACAGGTGTATTTTAGTAAATCTGAAACTTGCAAACGAAAAGCAGACCGCGACGTGATATATTCATTGCAGCAATTCGTGTGAAATCTATACTCTTTGGTTTCGTGATTTGTTATATTTTATTTCGTGACTTTATTTACTTTATTATTTAATTTCGTGACTTTACCGAAAGAACCAAATAGTATGAATCCTTGCAGTCACGAACGCTTCAAATCTAGAATTATATATTTGTGTGTGGCGTCTATTGTAAATTTTAACGGATCGATTCGATCGCGGACCGCACATAATCGATGCGAATCGAGAAAACACGTCGAGGAACGCGGAAGCCAGCTTCGATATCGATTCTTCGACGGGAATCGGCGAATCGATATCGGAGGGTGACGTCACGGCCGTAACCGTCGTGACGGTTTGGCGGTTGCCCCGCCCACCGCTGCCCACGTGGCGCGAGGGAATTTGTAACTCCGCAGTTAACAAAGTTACCCTCAGGATCATCGCGGTAACTTTTGTATCCTTTCGTCCAGATACACGACCGGATATCGGGGTTGGTAGTGGGGGTGGAGGATATCTGAGCCGGTCTCGGCACACGATGGTCCAACGCGCTGAACAGGACACACGGCGTGAGCGACCCCGCACGGAAGACGGCTTCGTCCAGCAGTGGATTGAGCATGGTCCGTTAATTGCAATTGTTAAATGTCATGTCGGTCACATTTAACATCGTCACCTTGCGTAATTAATTAACGTTAAATATACCGTACTGTGTATTCATATCGTCATTTTTATATATTCACATCTCAACGTTGGGTGTGCGTTTAGAGCGTGCGATATGGATTTAAGCTATTAAACTATCTTCAAAGCCTGTAACATTAAGATAACGTGAATCATTTAATGTGTTTTTGTATAATTCAAGTACATCTGGCGTTCGGAGAGGGCACTTGCCAAATGACATCTGGTCACACAGTAGCAGTGTGACTGCTGATAAGACCCAGAAGGGCAACACCAGTTAAGAGTTGTCGACACGACCTTAATGATTGATTACCTGGTCCAGTTTGTAATACATCATCACTGGGGAGACAACTTCAATTGAACTTTTTTATTTTCCAGGTAAAGCTCACTGAACTATATATAACTTTCAGAAGCGACCTGTTTATCACAAGTTAAGTGACTTATGTGTAAAATGTACAGCAACCGAAATAACTCTAAACGCACGTTTCTAAATGTGGAGGGAGAAGCCCGGAGGACCCTTCAATAAATCCACCCGATCACGGGAATCGATACCACGACCTCCTGCGTACCAGGCGAGGTAGTTAACATCCCACCACGGTGGCGGGGTGTTGGCCTCCAGCGTTATCCCCACAGGAGATTCACATCCTGCACGGATACTCGTGTGTAAGAGACAGAATGTGCTCCATTTTCAAACACTCCCAATCCCAAAAGTCCGCCAAATGTAAATGCATTTTAATGATCAACTTCGGGAATTTGAATGTCAACTAATATCAAAATGGTACGTTTTTGCCGGGTGTATTAGCAATACAATATGTACCGTCTGCTATACACGGGACGTTCAAGATCCTGTGGTGTCATTCGCAAAAGTTATAATGGCTGTGTTGGGGACACTGACCGAGTATTGCTTAGACCTGTGTTCGAATCCTGGTTTTAATCGACCTTGATTCAAGTGAGTTGGTCTCAGACTGATGATCAATGAGTGCACCATACACTAAATGTAAAATGTTTTTTTCATCATCAACAATGTCCCTACATTTTTTAAAATAAAACTGCGAGATTTGAAATCGGACATGGGTTTGATGACATGAAATAAAAAAATGTGTATTTTATCAATTCAAGAACCATATGGATGAATTCACTGCCAAAATAAAAAAAAAATTCTAAATGCAAGTTTGAGGAGCGGGTAAAAGTGCAATGGAATACATGTTTTTTGTGATTAGATATAGATACCTAACCTATAGGGCTCAGGATGGGTTCCTGGTAAATGGAGCACTATATGAAACAGCGCTATAGGAAGTCATTATAACATTTTACCAATGGAGATGCGTTAACGACAGCACCATTTTTATTCAATCCTTTATATTAAGTTCACTTGCTTGCTT
>JAAXLI020003469.1:0-10307 GCA_014621495.2 Entosphenus tridentatus | reverse complement strand
GGTGGTGGTGGTGGTAACGGTGGTGGTGGTGGTGGTAACGGTGGTGGTGGTGGTGGTAACGGTGGTGGTGGTGGTGGTAACGGTGGTGGTGGTGGTGGTAACGGTGGTGGTGGTGGTGGTGGTAACGGTGGTGGTGGTGGTAACGGTGGTGGTGGTGGTGGCGGTGACGGTGGCGGTGACGGTGGTGGTGGTGACGGTGGTGGAGACGGTGGAGGTGGTCATAGTGATGGTGGTAGCGGTAGGAATGTGATTGTGGTGGCAATTGGTGGTCTAAACTGCGGTGGTGGAGATGGTGGTGGTAGCGGTGGCAATTGGTGGTCTTAAATCGGCGACGGCGGTGGTGATGACAATTGGTGGTCATAGTGATGATGGTAGCGGCGGGAATGTGATTGTGGTGGTGGCAATTCGTGGTCTTAACAGCGGCGGTGATGATAATAATAGTGGCGATGGTCATGGCAATTGATGATCGTGATGATGGTGATAGCGGTGGGAATGTGGTTGTGGAAGTTATGGCAAACATAGTGGTGCTAAAAGCAATTGTTGGTCATAATGGTGGCGGAGATGTGTTGATTATAACGGTGGTGGTTGCAATAGTGAAGGTAATGATGGTGATAGCAATTGTTGATCATAATGACGGTGGCGATAGTGGTGGGTAATAATCTACGTTGAACTTTCACACACCGTACGTAGCCTACCGCATGCATCGGAGGTGCGGGGAAATGACAGTAAACTACTTGGCAGCCCTTTGATTGGTGGAAAACCCACCAAAGTCGCGATCGCTGCCCACCGCTGACATTAACATTGGCTACGCCCATTTTAAACCTTTATAAACGGTTTGCTTTTAGAAGCTAGCCCCCTCTTCCTGATGACGAACGCTTGTGTTGCGATCGAAACGTCGTCGTTTTTCGTTATTTTATTTGAACCTACCTACGTGACTTTAATGAAAGACCCAAAGAATAAAAAAAATCACAAATAAATTATTTGCGATCTAAATTTCAAAGTGCATAGCTCAAGTTGATTTCTAATTCTTTGGTTCTTTCGGTAAAGTCACGTATCAAGATAAAATAATAAATTAAAGATTTTTTATTATTAAAGTATTTAATTTAATTTACTATTTTATCTTGATACGTGACTTTACCGAAAGAACCAAAGAATAATTCCTGCAGTCACGAAAGCTCCAAATTAAGTTTGGATTTCTAATATTGGAACGAAGAACGTTCCGGAAAGACGGCCACAAAAGCGCATCTGAAAGCGCGCGATACAGTGACAGTGTTTGCTCGATGGCTAGCCAAAAGCCGCTGCGAGGATGACCGGAGTTAGCGTGATGGTTTATGCTCTTTGACGAGCTCAGCAAGGTATTGTGGTTCATTTGTGGCAAGTATTTTGTGTATGATTGCGATCTTATAATGTATTCGTTCGGCAACCAGCTCGGCAAGCACCGGACCGACATTGTCAGATCTTGCAGTACCCGTCACAACACGTTCCAAAGCATTTTGTACACTCTGCACCCTGGTAATGTTCTTGCCAGACGTCCTGTAAAGTAGTGAGTTGCAACAATCGAACCTTGTCGATACTGTGCTAGACGTCACTGTGTTGGCTATGTCACGACTCAATAGTGGTCGGATGTGTCGTAGAGCCCTGATATGAAAATTGCAGGACCTGATTATATTTTACACGTGGTGATCAAACCACATATACTGGTCGAGTATGGTGCCGAGTCTTTTTAAATCAGTAAAATACTGAATGCTTAGTCTGGGACCGCCTCACCCGATCCGCAATTTTTTTCCGCCTGAGCCTGAGTGCCAACCACTAAGAATGTGGTGATTATAGTTTTTTTGTGGTGATGGTGGTCATAGTGGTGATGGAAATTGACGGTGATGATATTGGTGGTAAAAATTTGCGTTGGCAGTGACGGTGGTGGTAATGAATCTGGTAAAAATAACGGTGCTGGTGGTGTTTTTTGTTTTGCTCATAGTGGTGCTGATGTTGGCGGCTGTGATAGTTGTAGTGGTGGTGACTATAGTCTTGATATAATGGTGGTGATGTGATGATCACAATGGTGGTAACGGTGATTTTGGTAGTGATGCTGGTGATTGTTGGGATGCCTGTGGTAATGTTGGCAATTGTTGTAGTGCGAACGGTGACAGTGTTCAGGTATATAATTGCTGTGCTATTAATTGGAGAGGAGGTGGGCCCCGATGGATTGATGGCTAGGCATCTCTATAAAATATTTTATGAGTTTAATCCCTGCCTGTGTGTGTCAGCAGCATCATGTCGGACACGTGGAGCAGCATCCAGGCTCATAAGAAGCAGTTGAGCAGCCTGCGGGAGAGACTCCAGAGGAGATGGAAGGACCCAACTCAGCTTGGCCTTGGTGATTCCGCACAACGGATTATATTGGACCACTCTCTTACCGTAATCTGACTACTCTGGTCCCCAAACTGAATACGGTAGCATAGATATGGAATATTTCTCTGACTGAGAGCTGTAAAGGACTTTCAATTAGCTTTGGCAGCCACATGTTTATACACATTACATTCACTTCTGTCACTGCAAGACGCCCTTGCAGAGGCAGGAGAGAGGTTGGCAGGGGGCAGGTCCATAGAGGATTTTGCAGATGGTGCAAGCGGTCTTGAAATTGATCTGGGGTTGATAGCCAATGAAGGCATCAGGCTATTGGGGTGACGTCTTGTTTAGGGGTGTAATTGAGAAATCTGACAGTTGTGGGGTAGTAAGCAATGCTGAAAAACATTTTTTAAATATTTTTCAGGCAATTAATAAATTGGATCAAAGAAATCAAATTTTTAGGTGAATAAACTTTAAGAGACCCTATATTGCAAGCAGTTTCCAAACCTAATTGTTTCTCTGCGGTGGCCGCCAGACCCAGAGGTGACCGGCGGGGTGGTTGGGCCTGCGGCGCGCAGCGAGAGCCCCACAGGCCACTCGCCGTCGAGCTCCCTCCCCGAGCCCTCTCTCCGGCGGGGGGCAGTGGGGGTGGTCGAGGTGACAGCCCCGGTGCTGGAGGTGAGGGTGGACCCGCGGCTCGAGAGCCGGCTTCTCGCGTACCTCTCCGACCTCGCCCTGCCACTGCCCGTTGACTCGGCTGCCATCCAGGCTGCCATCTCACAGGTGATGATGCACAGTGGCACTGAGTGCACGGTGGCATGTGATGGGGATGTTAAGACGGCTGTGTAGAGCTCTCGAGAAGTGTTTTTAACACTTTCCAGCTAAGGTTGATTGCATTGATGCCTTAGCTCTGTCCATCTGTATCGGAGGGTGTCACAAGAACCTTCGTAAATATAATCCAATATAAATGCATTTTCGGCATAAACTTGTTTATTAGGGACGTACCCTACATAAAACCGGCCAACTTGATCAATGAGTTTTCCAAACCTTGGTGGCATAATAATTTTCAGCCAAGATGAGGACATCAAACACCATGCACACCACTCACCCCCCGGCCCCCCCACCAAGACTTAATTATGCTCGACGTGACATTTCACGCTTCCGTTTTTCGTGCAGAACCGTGTGTTCGTTTTGTGTGATGTACAATAATCTGTGTTCGACTTGCATGCGCGCGCGTGTGTGTGTGTGCCTGCACACATGTCGTGCGTGTACACGCGCAGTCCGAATGCCTAGTAACGCGGGCGTCCGTCGAGAGCTTGCTGCACAAGTTCGCAGCGCAGGAGCTGATCGCGGTGAGCGCCGGCTGCCTGCCGGACGGCGGGCCATGCGTGCTCGTCACAGACGCCGAGCACTCCAAGCTGTCCGCCATGCTGGGGGCAGCCACCACTTCTGGGTCAGGTGAGTAACCAGAGTTTATCGTTGGGTTCTCTGGTGACTCGCCTGTCAGAGCGCGAAACTGGCAGTAAAACTGATTTTCCTTTCTTCAGAACTGTAATTTTTGAAAAATCTATCGTGATGACTTTTTTGAGCAGTTATTTGTTCGGCTGAGTCCATCAATTTATTAGATTTAAGAGACCTACTTAAATCATGAATGGGATTCAAAAACCCAGGATCTTGGCAGTGCGGGAAAAAAATAATCGATTGTTGAATTGAATCACCACCCCGAATTCTGACAAGTATCAAATAACCAAGGGTCACGTCCTTGCCGTTGCAGTACCAGGTGTGACAGCGGACCCAGGTGGATCTGGTGGGGTCGGCAAGGGCGACCTGGGGCAGGATGGGGGCAGCTCGATTCCACTAGTGCCCAGTTCCAGCGCCAACAAGCGGAAGGCTGAGGCTAGCGAGGGAGCACCTCCCGACAAGATGAATAAGAAAACGCAGCTCTCATCCACCTCCACATCATCCACAAGCAATGAGGTGACAGCGTCATCGTTGGCTGCATTCTCACGCTGCACGTAGACTCAAGACAGTAACGAGTGCATGTGCAGTCCTTTTTTCAGTCCATGGAAATTATTTTATTGTCATTTACCATGTTGGTAAGTGTTGGTTGGTGAAGCTAGGGAGCATAGACATACAGTACAACAATAGATGGAGCTGAACTGCCCACAGCCTATACCAACCTTCATTATGGCTGCCAATACAAGCACTCTCCAGGATCAATCCTCCCTATCTTGAGGTCTGAAGCGATCTGACGTTTTGTGGTGGATTGTATTAACAAAGCGAAAATCCACTGCGGAGATTGATCGATGAGGTGGGCTCATGTGCTGGTGCTGGGTGGGTTGTTGGATCGTGAGATTGTGAAGGATGGCGACGACTTGGGGATGACGTCACCTAGCAGTTTGGTTGATCGTGGCTGATGATGATTAGATGAGGATGTGGGTGCGTTGTGGTGATGTTGGCAACTGCCGGTTCTCCAGTTGGACCAGGAGATCATGAGCCTGCTGTCGCAGCAGTCGACGCGTGAGCAGGAGAGCAAGAAGGTGTCGGCCGAGATACTGCAGCTGCTAACGGCAAGCACGGCCAAGGAACAGTCGATTCTCGAGAAGTTCCGCTCACGAGGGGGAGCACAGGTACGCGCACAGGCACACACGCACACTCCCGTACTCTTCCCTGAGCCACATGCTCATGGCCCTATGCCTTCAGGCTTCATCCATTTTCCATTCATCTTCATGGCCTGTCTTAAATATGTCGTTGTTAGGGCATCATGTTGACAGCTCTGGGCATGATATTCCTCCAACTGTGCCAGTTGTCAACCTCATTGATCAGCAGGTTGGGGTTTTAAGCTCTTCCCAAACTGTAGTGGTTCGAGTACCTCTCTACGAACCCGACAACCTGAGTTTTATTCCAGGCCACAGTTCCCTTCAGTGGCCAGTTATATCTAAATCAATTGACTCGCCCTTAAATGAGGAGTTGGAGCAGTGTTTAAACACCATTAGCACTGGGGAGACAGACAACTGGACATGGTGCTGGCCATGCCACCCCCTGTGCACCCTGCTGTCCGTCATTGGTGCCTGCGAATAACACTTGCCCCAACCGTCTGGTAGAGGCTACATGGGTGATCTTTGTCTGTGTTTGTACATGCCGCCACGGTGCTGCAGGTTCGGGAATTCTGTGAGCATGGCACCAAGCAGGAGTGCATGGGTGCGTGCGGCTCCTCACGCCCGTGCCCCAAGCTGCACTTCCGCCGCATCATCCACAAGCACACGGACGAGTCGCTGGGCGACTGCTCCTTCCTTAACACGTGCTTCCACATGGACACCTGCAAGTACGTGCACTACGAGATCGATGGCGGTGGCTTGGCCGCCGGTGGTGGCATGGGGGGACCAGGCCGGAGGGGCCGCATGGAGGAGGCGGCGGCGGCGGTGGCGGTGAACAGGCCGCGCGATGACACCACCGCGGGGAAACTGTTTCCCTCGCAGGTGAGCATTGCATGGACGTTCCATGCTAACATCATTGCACGATAGTACATGTCGCGTTTTCCTGTTTGTTTGCTAACAACACTTGTGCCCACAGTCTATTGAGGCTGTTTGGGGGATCTTCATGTGCATGAGAGAACATGTATTATTTTACTGTTTTCTTGCTATCAGCACTTACCACAACAGTCTATGTAGGCTTAATGGGGGAGCTTGTATTTGCATGCTTGAGTGTACATGTATGGGTTTCAACGTGCACTTGCTATGCCCTTGCCACTATAGTCTACAAGGCTATATCGGGCACTTACTCTATGTCTTTGGTGTGCATGGACATGTGTTTGCGCAGTGGATAAACTGCGACATACGCTTCCTGGACATGAGCATTCTGGGTAAGTTCTCGGTAGTGATGGCAGACCCCCCTTGGGACATCCATATGGAGCTGCCGTACGGCACACTCACGGACGACGAGATGCGTCGGCTCAACATCCCCGTGCTGCAGGACGATGGCTACATCTTCCTGTGGGTGACGGGCAGGTAATGGCCGCACAACGAGTGTGGCCATCACTGTCCATCGCTGTGTGTGGCACGGCAGCGATAGATGGTGATGGATACAGCACAACACCATGCCAAGAAAAGACGCAAGCGATTCATCAATTAAAGGAGATTGTACACTCGTGATACTTATTTTTTACCAAACCTATCAGCCGCATGGCCTTCTGGGAGTGCACAGTTAAGCAGCATTGATTCGAGACAAACTCTTGACCAGTTTTGACATAGAACGTGTCATCAGCAGTCATGCTTGCTTGTTGACTGGATTGTTGACTCCGACTTTGCTGATGAGACACTTTGTCGAAACTGGTTCAAAGTCTGGTTCAAAGTTTGCCTGTCTTGAATCAATGTCTGTGTGGAAAGTGCATTTTGTAACAAAAAATCCTTGTCATTAAACAAAAATGTTTTATAGACGGATATGTGTTGGAGACATTGCCCCGCTTATTTTGTTATTTATGTTCTCCACAACTACATTAATTATTTTTTTGAGTATGTACGTATTCAAATCCGTTCTAATTCATAGTATAAATAATAGATCTTTAAAGATAAGTAGGTTTGAGCCTGGATAGTTGGATGAGCAACCACCATGATTGTAATAGGCAAGCAGGGCTACGTTATGGGCAGTAGAGGGCAGTGCAGCACAATACTTTATTGTACTCTACCATTTAAAACTAAATCTTTGCTTCTATGCTTCCACATCTATATTCGCCACCTATTTAACAATACTTAAGCATGGCGAAGTTTGGTCAAATAAACTACGACCTGCACAACGTGGGACGGTGCCTCATCCGGAAATCGATTGACAAAAGGGCTGAACATGTACAGTATGCCGTGCGTATGGCTGTGTGTGTACGCGCTGGCGCATTTCCGTGCTTATTTGCATTTCTGCGTGCCCGTGCATGTGTGGTTGTGCCGCAGAGCCATGGAGTTGGGCAGGGAGTGCCTCAAGCTCTGGGGGTAAGTCGTTCCCAAGGTCTTCCAAGGAGCCCACATCACAACCACAAAACCTCAGGCCGCATCATATCGTATTTGTTATCATACATCATGCAGCTTCATGAGAACACTCATGCCTACACAGCTTGTGGCTAAGAAGCAGTAACCACAGCACAAAACACTTGCGGCTTAGACTACTGTCACACAAATGCGGGTGATACTGTCCTGGGCCCTAAACTTATAACCCTCATCTCAAAACCGTAACCTTAACTCCTGTTTCTAAACCTAATGCCTAACCTTACACCTATACCCTAGACCTAAAGACGCAATGTGCGTTCATGTTTCATAATCGCAACAGGAAAGAAGCAGGAATTGGAAAGCTGTGTTCACAGGTCGGCGCAACCCAATGGCCCTTCATTTATTTTCTAAGAAAAAGGGCCATTGCTCGAAATGTCACCTATTATATACTTCTTTTATGGCAGTGTTATTGACAAATGTGGTCAATTGTTGGATAAACATGTAAAGACAAAAATTCCAGAGAGTCGATTTATTTCTCTACATCTGTGGGGACTGTAGTTGCTCAATTTTTACTGTCTGATGATAATTATTGTCGTGTGTGTGTGTATGCAGCTATGAGCGAGTGGATGAGCTCATCTGGGTTAAGACAAATCAACTGCAGCGGATCATCCGTACAGGGCGGACGGGCCACTGGCTCAACCACGGCAAGGAGCATTGCCTGGTACCAGCGTCCAACCGGCATACATTTATGCATACGTAAAACAACAACAGCTGTTGTTGTTGTACATTACTTGGTGGCAAATTGCCACCGTATCGCTTGTGCCAGGATAATTGCACTTAGGGTTAATTGAAGTTTTAAAGGCTAACTGGCAGGAGACCGTGCAACAAACATAGGCGTGTTGGGTTAACTGACTGTGTTGACTGGCATCTGCGCCACCCGTGCAACTTGTACATATGTACAAACGCATGCACATGCATGTGCGCATGCAGAAAGACGTGGTTACACTCTATTCCACATGCACACATGTGCATACTTGCTTGTGCACACCCGCTCGTACAACCACATACATCCACGCACAAACAATGGGAAATGCACGCTGTCTCACATGCATGCAAACACGTACATGTATTATGGGCACAATTTGGTATTCTTCTAGCCTATGCACACGAAGCCAAGCTAGGGCACAGCATCAAGTTCAGTGTTCTCAGTTCCCCATAAAGTATGGGCAGAGGGCAACGTGTTACCGGCTGCATCTGTCTGCATTTGTAGTTTAGACTCTTCTGGTGAAAACGTGTCTCGCGTACCACGCTACTGCATGCTGCAGCTGGGAGTAGTGTGTAAATGACCAGAAATCACTCTGCATGTGTGAGCGCTCGCCTGGTTATGTAAGGGACATTGATGTTGATTGCATGTCTGTCACTGTGCACAGGTTGGTATGAAGGGAAACACGGAGGGCTTTAACCGGGGGCTGGATTGTGATGTTCTGGTCGCAGAGGCAAGTGTGTTGTATGCTTGTTTGTGTGTGTGCAAATGTGAGTGTAACAGCAGCTCATGGCACACTATTCCGCACCTGCAATTACTATGCAAAATGTATTCATGTGTGAAGTCCTATGTGTAATAGCTTGACTAGTGGTCGCATAATGGTAAGCCACAACTAACATCAGTGGAAAGTGGTTTCAGAACTTATCCCTACATCGACTCGGCCTTAATTGAGGACCTGGTGCAGTGTGTAAAGTTCACCAGAGGGGAGACAAAAGTGGTTGGACATGTTTCAGGCCGTACCCCACCTCCTTATGAGCTGTGTCAGCCTTAATAGGTGCTCACTAAAAGCACTTATCCCAACAATCGATGCAGTGCTACATTGGCGATTTGTTTCAACCGAGCCTGCAGCTATAGGCTGAGTGCGGCTTAGGAACAAATTATTATTCGTAATCGCATCGTAACTTCCTTCAAATGATGTTACTTTAATCAAGATAACATAGGACTAACTACTTACCCCAGTATAATTTAAATAACACACTACTTAATTGCACACCTCACTAATCACACTTGTAGCATTAACAAGACATAACTAATATACACTCATAACTTACACAGGACTCATCAAACATTACGTACTCTTGAGATAATTAAGAGATGACATTGCCCAGCGGTTGCGCGTTCTCCACTTGTTGCAGAGGTTCATAGTTCGAACCAGTGGTCACCCTGGTTATTACTGCGGGTGTAATAACCGTAATAATACTATGATGCACCATCTGCCCACAGTTGATATTAAACATGCCGTGACTTCGTTTGCGAGAGACCACTGTGTCCTGGCACTGTGGTCCAAATTTGCTAAATTTGAAAGTTACCTGCAAATTACTCAATTCCGATGACACAGCAATCAGTACCCCCCCGACTGCGAAGGCCGAGGATCGCAGAACATTTTCAATGCAGGAGATGAACTATGGCAATCGCCTGATGATGATGGCTATAATTACCAGCGAAACGTCGCACCGTATCGTCATTGTCAAATATGGATTGCTCTTTAACATTAAAACACGTTTACGCCCAACTGACTACTCATCTCCGTAACTTCATCCTTTGCTTGCGGTCCGTTACCATCCTCTGTTAGAAAGTTTTGGGTCAATATACCACTTTGCTTAAGCAATAACAATGACCACGTTCACATAATAACTTTATTGGGCTTTGTCAGGTGGAGGAGGCTGTATGGCACACATTGTACTTGCGCCACCTGACCCAAAAATGAATGATTCATCACTAGAGGGATCTTTAACACAATATTTTTTCCGGCTAGCACATTATCATAAACACTTTAGAATGTATACTGCATCTAAATACACAACTTTTCAAAACATGTTATTTTTACACGTAAATTAAAACTGTTGTTATTTGAGTCTCGATTTAAAGCTTTCGTGACTGCAGGAATTCATCTTCTTGGTTTTTTCGGTAAAGTCACGTAGAAGGGAAGTAATAAAATAATAAAA
>JAAXLI020003468.1:0-10771 GCA_014621495.2 Entosphenus tridentatus | reverse complement strand
ATTTCCCTTCTACGTGACTTTACCGAAAGAACCAAGAATATGAATCCCTGCTGTCACGAAAGCTTTAAATCAAAATAGAAGAACAGTCCCAAATAACCAAGACCAAAATCACTGTTGCAGAAGACTGAATCACCTCAATATGTAAAACGTAAGATCCTTTCATGTACGTTCATAATTCCGAGTTCCGATAATTAAAACGTTCGGTTAAGCCTTTGAAAGTTATGCCATTTTATCGTTTTTTTTAGCAATTACAAACCCCTTTTTTCCCTTCTAATACTGCATTTGTTTCATCCCATCGATTATAATTGACAGAGATATCAAAGTGAAAGTTATTTCTAGGCTCCAAAGTTTTCCAAAGCCAATCCCGGCCTTCCAGCATCCAGATTATTGCCACTCCAGACCAACAATATTCATGTAGGAAGCCCAACTACTCTACAGCTACATTCTGTCTGACAATTCGTGAATGTAACAAAAATAATCACAAGACATAATTTCGTAAAGATTTCTATTTTCTTTTCGTTAATAAGGGCCGTGCTAAGATGTTTGCAATTTAAGAGAAAAATAAGGATAAGGTACTTGGTGCGGCTGTAAGTCAAGAAGCTAATGCCACAAACTTGCAATGAGAGATCTGGATGATCTATAATAAAGTTTTTTTTGGGTTAGATCGCGTAAATATAAATGTGTTGTTAAACCTGCCACCACCAGACACAGCCAATTAGTAAGGTTTGTCACGTAAACAAAATGTGGCAATTTATTACTGTTGCAGAGTAAACCCCGACATTTGCAATTCGAGTAGGACGTTTCACCAGTCATCACGACCAGCCTCATGTTTTGTTCACTTGACAAACCTCTTACTTATTGGCTGCGTCGGGTGGTGGCGGTTTTAACGACACGTTTATATTCACGCGATCTAACCCCAAAACAAACCCCATCTTTTATGGATAACATCGGTCGCGAAAAGCCTGCGTCGCTGAACAAATCTGGATGATGCGGCAGCCCCCACCGGTGTGCGCAGCCCGTATTAGAAGCATAGTGCTCAGTCGGGGGGGGGCGGGGTGGCAGTTGTGCATTGGAGGGCAATTGAAAGCTGACCCCATCGCGTGGTGGCAGCGTTTTTTTTTTATTGGCACACCTGGGACGTTGCGCTGCGGCGCTGGCGCGGATGCATTTACCTCGTGCAAAGAGGGGGGCTGTCGCGATGGAGAAAGCAACGCTCACAGAACGCACCCCCCCCCCCCGTTCAACCTGCACTGGGGTATTTGCCACTTCCCCCACCCCTCCCTCAAGCTCTGATTAACACGGTTGGCTACGTACGATGCGAAAGAAATTCAACATACGTACGTACATACCAAATCATATCGTCACGTTGTTTGCTGTTCGCGCTGATCATGAAGACTCTGTGTTTCCCAGGCCAGCATCGACTGTGGGAGTTCCACAGGAAGGGGGCGATGTTTGCCTTTTTCGCCTCTACTTCGGCACATGAGGCCTACTATTTGAGTTTTTTAATTAACACCACAGGACCTTTAATGTCCACTGTTAAGCAGACAGCGCTAGGTATGTGTTTTGTTTGTTTATACACCCGTAGTATTAACCAGGGCGGCTGCTGGTTTTGAACCATGAGCACCGTGTGAACTAGGCGGCGCTGACGCTCAGGCCCGTGGCGTGTGAACGCGCCTTGAGTAAAACGCTCCAGGCAAGGTTTCAAACGAGAAACTGACCAAACGCTACGACTTAATCAAATAGAGATTCACGCTACGCGAACCTATGGATCTTAAATACCACGGCATTAGTAGAATATCGGGCCGCCTTGTATTGGTGGAATCTTCACACTGCCCTAAGCTTAACTCCAAAACATAAGAGCTGATTTCCAAGATACATATGGCCACGATCAGAGAAGCATAACCTAGCCAATGAAAAAAAATGGTTTAAACGAATGAATAGTGTTGGAAACATAAAATAAAATGTTGCGTGAGATTTTGGGAATGATCTCTGTTGATGGTCCTCCCAACATGTGGTGGAAATTCCACATGCCCATGGCAAGAGCCAGAAATGATTTTGCCAACCCCAAAACAGATGACTTGTTGAATGTGCCCTCCTCCAGCATTTGAACCTGAACCCTCATTTGTTCTGTGCTTTTTACCACAAATCCATTTGGCTAGAGTCACTTAAAGGGTTAATGCACGAGCATTACATGCATTATACTATGTACACTGTGGCAAATAAGCTTTGGTAGTGAAGCACATGTTTTTGCCCCTGTAATGGGCTTCGGATTGTGATAGCGCGGAGCGTGGCAAGGCCCTACTGAACCCCCCAGTGCACCCACGATAGTACAACAGCCCATCATGGACAGCTCACCATGGACAGCGCACCATCACACGTTTCGGTAAAGCTGGCAGATAAACAATTTGTTTTGTAGGGTATGCAATAAAACTTCCAATGTGCACGTAAGCAGCTATAATATTTGACTCCTCTTACCTTCCGCATTTCTTATCAATAATTGCAGCTGCCCAGCATCATAAAATCATCGTAGATAGCTCTACCGTCGTTTATTGTGTTTGTACTACAACACGTAAATATTTACAAGGTATTTTTATGAAAAAAATATAAGGATTTTGTAAAGGTTAACAAAAACATCTAACATAGGTTGATTTTGTGATCAATGGAAAGCGAGACATTGGTGCCGTGAGTCTTGCTAGCATTCAAGAGCTTATGGAATGAAACGCCGCTGAGGTTCGAACAGCAGCGTGAGGGAAAGACAAAGGTGGCCGGGCCATGCACGAGGCCCAGTATCGTCCGTTGTACAAGACGATAATTGACCTCATCGCCGGGGCCAATGACCCCTGGCGAGGAGAACACGGATATTTGTTTTTGGCTGTAGCCACGCGTATGTGTGTGTGTGTACATTTAGCGCTGGTGCAGTGGTTAGCGCGCCGTGCTACGAACCCCCGGCGACCCGAGTTCGATTCCCGCTCACGGCTAACACCATTGACGATGATCTCAACCGGTCCTGGGCCTTCCCTATGTCGACTCAGCCTCAAATGAGTACCTGGTACAGCGTGTAAACATCGTCACTGGGGAGACAAAGGTGGGGCGGGCGTGGTGCTGGCCACCCACCCCATCGTGTGCTGTGCCAGGCCTTCATTGGTGCTGCTCGCTAACAGCACTTGCTCTCACGGTCTGTTAAGGCTATATGGGAGATCTTTGTCTTTGTACATTGAGAAGGACCTGTTCCAGCAGTCTAAATGGCTGAGTGAAGTGGGATTGGCGTCGTTGGAGCACGCGTGCGTGCGTGTGTGCGCGTGTGTGTGTGCGTGCCCAACAGAGATAGGGGCCCAATCCGTACATAAATTGGAGCGCTTTGTAACTGACGCTTACACCTGTATGCCTCGCAGCAGTGCTTTTGAGGCCACATGTTTGGACAATTAGCTACGAATCGCTCTTGAGTTTTGCAGGGGAGTGTTTCGGTTTGGAGCTCCCATCCACCCCAACCAGGGTCCAACTCCGGTGTGTGCATGCGTGTCTGTGTGTGTGACCTGTCTGTCGGTACGTCTGTGCCGGCGTGTGTGCAAGCTGTCTGTCAGTAAATCTGTATGCGTGTATGTATGCTGTCGGTACGTCTGTATGCGTACATGTGTGTGTACGCTGACGGTACGTCTGTGTGTGCGTGTGCCCCAGTTCAACTCATCTTTGGGATTATTTCCCCAGGCTCTTCTGCACACCCCAGGAGACTACCGAGCACCAAAGGCCTATAGGCGAGGAGCGCAGTGTGGGACCGCATGAATGGCTGTTTGATTCTTAGAGTGCAGTGGGTTCACTGGATAATAACCTTATGGTCTGCAGAGCATTTGTATCTATGCATGCATGCATGTAGGGAGTGGTTTGGTGTACAGTAATTATTGCACGATGCTACAAAACCCAACAACCTGGGATTGATACTTCGCTACGCAGACTTCAACCATCTGGACTGGGACTCACGTCCGTCAACACAGTCTTAAGGAAGGAGGAGTACGTGGCAGGGTCTGCTGGCATCATACCGATGAAGCAAAGACTACAACGAGGACTCAACCTTCTGCTATTTTCTATCAGAGCGACTCCCTCCCTGGCACGATATCCATGCTCCAGAGAATATCAATATACATATGTAGGATTGCATAAGCTTTGTTAAATCGTTTTCAGGATGTAACCAAAATGGCAGGACTACGTAAGAATAATAGTAAGAAAAATAAGACGTTTGAAACACATTTCTAAATATTTCAGTCTTAATCACTGATTGATTATTACAATGATATCACAGATTGAAATGCACGTTCTGTTGCACGACTGCTTCTTATGTTCAAATGCGTTTTTTTGCTTCTGATTTCTCAGATCAAGAGAGAGCTAAATATTTGTTTTGGAAATAAGATGGACTGCAGAAGATTTCTACCATAATCATCAACATCATTCCTTGGTGTGCCGTTTTTAGTAATGCATTATTTTGCCCATATCTCTGTATTTATCCTCTGGATGTATCCGTGCACTCCATCACAAAGGCAGACGCATGCTCGTGGTGGACTCTCATGACAAAAATAAAAAAAAACATTAAGGCCACTGAACTGATGATGACAATGGAGCAGCACGCACAACCAACAATGGCTTCAATGCCGGCATAACTCCTCATCATCGGCCCCACTACGGTCCCAAGGCTACGTGAGGTCAAAGACACATTTCTCGTGAACATTCACAGGGCTTCTTGTCCTTAGGCTCCCCACGTCAAGGTCACTCGTAACATCAGCGTAATTTCTTCAAATCTATTTTAACGAGACGTTCACATCCATACCGCCAGCTAGTCATCTCCAGCACCATCGCGCTTTGTCGACGTCTTCCTCCTTTGCTCAGGAATGTGAATTAATATTTTCAGCTCCCGGGCCTGGATCCCTAGAGATGTGAGCACCTCTATATAGAAGTCCTTCAGACTGAACAATAGTGCTTCAGTGGCCGTCCAGTGGGACTCGATGAAACGCATCGCGAGATACAGCTCCTGCCGGGTGACTTGCGCTGCACCTTACAGAAGTGGTTACTTTTACTCACTGCAATTATCGCGACGCCAAGTTATCCCGAAATGGCAAAGTTTCACAAACAGCCCATACACAAAACAAAAGTTAATCGACGCGTATGCAAAGGACTTAACGCCTACAAAGAATTGTGGTCTTCTATCATCAACTGCGCACAATAACAGCAAGTGGCTTTGTAGGATCAATAGCGTTTTACAGCTGGGGTCGTGACCGTATATTTGCGTGGCAGCAAGGTAACCCCTTGTTAGAGAGCGCGAGTGCGGCACGACCGACCATGCAGCAGATTGTTCACCAACTCCCACCACCGGCTGTGGGCCCCGTTCCTTTTTGTGTACGGTGCACGCCGACCCGTTTTTGTCGACATTTTTCACGACGCCTCCGGCTTTGCGATTTTCACAGTTGTGAGATAAATAGTTTAATAGGGATTGTTTAATTTTAAGTTTTTAGAACCTCGTTCAATAATACAAAGTATACCATGCAAAATCGATGGAACACTGATGCTCATGCAACTAAAACAATGGAGTATTTTAAATGAAGAGTATTTTAGATATGAAGGCAATTTTTTTTCGTGTTGATAGGTCAATCCATCGTGGTCTCATATTTATTAATAAAGCCCCTATTTCTTTTTTACGACTCCTAAAAAGGAATTCAACGTTTTTTGGAGATGGTTTGTTCATAAAAAAGTTATTTGTATACAAAGACCGCTTTATTCAAACGTTTACGATCTTAGAATCGTGCACATTTCAAATTCTTAGCTTTGCCACGAGCGTGTGACAAGTACACAGATGAGCAGAACCCCTGTTGAAACTTGAAAACATCACCCCAGCACCGGATTAGGGTTTGCTCGGGTATCTATGGATCCTCTGCGACAAATCTCAAATGTTATTGACACCACGTGGCTCCCTTGGAATCCACATGTGGGCATTCGTGTCGATATCATCGCACGGGCGAATTATCTCATCAATTAGCTTTATTGGATATGTCGTATGTGGCCAACCTGCACACAACGCTGTCGATCACGCAACACAGCATGTACACAACAACTTTGTAATTGTGGATCTGAGCAAATTAGCTGACCTGCCCAGTGAAAAACACACAAATCCCTCTCTCTAATGTCTAATATCTCTTTCCCAACTCCTTATCATGTGACTTCTCTCTCTCTTATGCTTCTCTTCATTGTTTGTGCTTTATTTACAAATATCCACCCAAGTTGTCTCTGCAGCTAGCTCAATCACACTATTTTACACGCCACACACACGCACACGTGTGGACCCTCGCGTGGCGGTTACAAACAGATTTGCTGTTCTGCGCATCGCCAAATGCAGCACCCCCCGCATGCTCAGCCGTATTGTTCAGTAGCCTGGACCTCGTGCCGTTAACATATTCTAGGCCCAAGCACGCATCTCATTTGCTCATTATGAGCTCATCCACCTCGACTTTCTTTTTGCACCCAAATCCCATCGTTTAATCCATCAGCGAAAAAAGCCCCCTTCCGCACTGCGCTTCATTTTTTAGCTGCACTAACCACTCCAGGTTTCAATCTTGTTTTAAGCCGATTCGTGGCGGATTTACGCCGAGGACTGGCAGACACCCAACGGGCCCGAGATGGCAGTCAAAGTGCAGTGCGGGGCGGCGCAGAGGGCTGCAGGATTGGAGCGCGCGACGGAGAGACAGGCAAACGTCGGGCCCGCGTGGGCGCCGACGATGTGCTTTACAAAAAGTAATTTCTTCTGGTGATGCGATGAAACTCTTCCCATCGATGTGGCGAGACGCGACTTCTGAATCCTCTAATCTGTGATGCCCCACGGGAAAAAAAAAACTCCCAAGTTAGTGATTTCTTTTTTAAGGAATTCTGCCCACTGCAGAATTGAGATCGCTAACCACGGAGAGCACCGCCAAATTCGAGGGATTCGTGGATCAGAGGAGCAGTGGATTTGTGGCGTTTCACAATCGTCCCTTGTTTTTATTTGTTACGCAATGTTTAAGAACCTTTGTGACGGTGCCTGGAAATTTTAATAAAGCCAACTAACTGCGCTCTTATTTGCTTTCATCCCTTGGTTTCGAGAAAATAAGTTTGTAAAATGTTAAAGGCTGATTTCCTGTGCCATGGCAGTCTACAAATGTCAAATTAAAATTAGAAGAAAACAACAACCACCCCTCTTCAAGTTATACTCAGCAACAAACAAAACAAAATAATACAACATACTCCGTAATTAATGCTCAAATCCCATGCAGTACCCAATCGGAAAGGCATTAACACTTTATAATCGGGTACAAAAGCTCTCCTGGTAATGGGATTAAGTGCAGGTGACACTGATGGATGAAGTTAAGGTGGGAAGAAAAAAAAAGAGAAGCAGTGGCTGTGTGAGGGAAATACACAGCTGGCCCAACAAACACACCAATTAGCCACAGAAATGTGCAAATGGAACATTCCAGGTATTTTTACTGCTTGTACCTTTTAATGATTTTTTTGGGCCACAGAGCAACATCAAGTAATTTAATATAAATTGGTTAGAAACCTCCTTAAGAATATAAAATCAATACTTCTTGGACCCAAAGTGTAATTTAATAGCCTAAATGAAATTAAGCCGACAAATAAATAATTCTGGAATTTGCAAGCTGCGTGGTCTTGTTTAATTGTTTAGCAATTTTTTTTTACTTTTTTACATTCATTTGTGAATGACGAAACACAACCGGCTCAGAGATTTACTTCCTGAAAAGATCCCTTTGAAAAGTATTCTCCTTGGCAATTTCCCCCCCACCGTTCTGGGTAACGGGGACATCGGCATACTCCCTCCACAACCTCGCACGAAAGAACATTCACGTGGCGTGCGAATCAAGTCCGTTCACTTTACACGCTGCACACCGGCACATTTTAATTAGATGTTTTTATCCTCACAGTGCAGTAGCGTATAACTGCACCAAGCTATGGCTTGTATGGGTGCTGTTTTTGTTGCTGTTGTTTGAGCTCGTAAAATGTTTAGAGATAAGTCAATTTGTAAAAGGGCGGTATGTTATACAAATAAGCGCGTCATCGGAGAGCCACGAGAAACAAAAGCACAGAACGTATTCCTCAATCGCATGGGGAGAGAGAGGCCCGTCGCACTCCCCGCCGCGGCTTCCGCCCACGCAGCTCAGCGCCGGCGTGAAAGATTTTTTTAAAAGACTGCGGGTGCCGGGACGTAAATACGCTCGCTATACATCATCACCTGGAGCCCACTTAGGGCCAAGCACAATAATACTGCATTCCCAAAATTATCCCTCGTAACGTTGGACAGTTACGTCTCACTCGTCCTGTTTTGGAGATCGAAGAAAAGCGTCAGAATTTCGTTTTCGTCGGAGTTGCTTAAGTGCATAATAATAACAAATAATTAATTTCACGACAAGTCTCTGTCTCAATGCGTACGACCATCGGTTTTTTCCTGTAGTTAAATTGTGATGACACAATTTGGGCCAGTTATATCATCATTTGGGCCACTTCAATAACAACTCCTCTGAAAACCTAATCCATTGTTCGTGTTCATTAATGCTTGGCAGCATCACGTTTGGGCCACTTGATGTATGTCAATATAATTTTAGGCTTAGTTCATTTGCAGTTCTCCTTAAAGCATGTGTACCATATATTTAAAGAGACCACTCTTGCCCTGATCTTATTACAACGGGAATACAAATAATTAATGTCAGCAGAATTGTATTTTTAGACGTTCCCTACCGCAAACATTTTTGCAAACCTGCAAACTTTTATTTAAAATTGAAACCTGTGCAGCGCCAATTGACGTGGCGATGAGTTCATCACAGACTTATTCGGTTTCCGTAAATGACAAATGTCAACATCCCGAGTGGGTCACATTATCTATCCCTTCAAAAGAAAAATCTGTGGAAAAAGACTACCTCAGTGATGGCTTATGTACTCTTCCCGTAATCGGACTATAACTGCAAAAGAACACGTATCGATATCCCGCGGATTACTGCAAAATGACATGAAAATATCGTGACATTTGGCAATAGGGTCTAACCTTGGCGAACGCCGCTGTTTTTTATTTTTGAACGTACTTTGCCGTTTGAAACAACACGACAGCACGCAGGCTGGCGGACGTGGGCAAATGTGATGCGACGGCGTGTGGGCAGCGCCCAAACCAAACGTCTGTCGCAAACAGTGCCCCCCCCCCCCCCCCCGGTTACCAGGTACACGCCGCGCCCCCCACCGCCCGTCTTGTCGAGCGTCTGGAACAACCTGCAGCTCGTCGGTGTCTGTACACCAGACACCACGTGCGTCGCCGACGATCGCCCGGTCTAACAATGTGGTACGGGTGTCGAGGAGGAAGGTGGGGGTGGGGTGGGTGGAATGAATAGCAGAGATTTGCTCACAGCTATGTAATTAATCAGCGGACGTGAAATGCCCTATTCCTTAACAAATTAACAACAAAAACTTCAACGGGGGGGGAGCACAAAATGTCGTTGTCACGTCCGTCATTTATTTATTGAAACGCCAGGCACAAGCAATGAAATAGGTGCAGAGGCTGAGGAATTCTGTCAAATAAACTACGCCGTGACGCTGTCAAGGGAGGAGCAGCGTAGTGGCGAGAACACAGCGCTACAAACTGAGTTCGATTCCAGGCCACGGTTAACATTCGTCGTCGCAAGTGATGCCCGACCCAGTCCTGGTGGGCACCCCCCCCTTCGCTAAACCTGCACCAGCCATGGTGGTGCAGTAAGGTTAAACGACACACACACACGCACCGCCAAGATAGCATGGAGAGGTCTTCATCCAGCAGTGCAATGACAAAGGGCTGTAATCTATAAGTATTGTTCTATCATTGTCAGCAGTCTGTGGAGCGAGCCTTGTAGCTGGATTCGGTTTATATCCAAGTGTTAAGTGTCTGCTATTAGCACATTGATCACTCCTTATGTTTAAGCACGACAACTCACTGTCTCCACTTTCATAATCAATATGCAAACGGCGCGCGGCATTGATTTGATATTAATTTTACAATTAGGGTCCCCTCGGGGGAGGCGTGCGGTCAATATGCTCCGGGCCGGACTCTCCGGTGCCGCAGAGTTCACGGCGGCCGGGATCCCAGCGCCTGCGTTCAGCGTTTCGCTCCCTATCGACGGGCCCCCCCCCCCGCGCGCAGCCCTCCGCCTGCCGAAGGTCGAGGGTGCCACGACCAGCGGTGACTGCCTTCGAAAAACAAACGAGAGAGCGTTTGGGACGCGACGCCGCCGGCACTCGCCCTCGTCGCGATGGTGCCGACGGCGAGAGCCGGTGGGTTTTTGTTGCGCGCCCGCGTTGATTTCTACCATCGACGCAGTTTTCTCTCCCTAACTCGCACTCGGTTGAGTTTCAAATTAAATAGAGGGCTCCGTTTAAGAGGGCCCGATGCCGCGACGGCAGAGAGGACAGGCTTGTCGATATCGCTGCCGAGGAAGCGGACCCTCCGGTGAGGCGGGCAGGCCGCGCGTATCGGGCGTCAATTATCCATTTTGCTTCATTAACGCCGCCGCCACACCGGCTCCCATTGATTAGCGCAGTTCATTATCATTGGCTTAACTAAAAGCAGTAACAAGGGCAGCTATCGGCAAATCCATTAATGCAATTGATGCCCACAATAGAGGCGGGCACTTAAAATCGCCGCCCCCACCGCCCCTCTGTTCTCGCATTGCGAAGCTGCTGACGTGGCTCCCCCCCCAAACTCCCCCTGCGTGCAGCCCCCCCCCCC
>JAAXLI020003465.1:0-10772 GCA_014621495.2 Entosphenus tridentatus | reverse complement strand
TTCCCTTCTACGTGACTTTACCGAAAGAACCAAGAAGATAAAAAATATAATCGGCGAAGTTTCGGGCAATGGGGCCGTTATTAAAGTGCTATGAAGAAGGTCCATGGTCCGAAACGTCGCGAGCATAATTAACAACAACCAAAAAAATAACTCAACACACTTGTCAACAACACTGACTTGAAATAATATATAAAAACACGTAATCAAATATACAATTGGCAACTTTTTTGGGGCAATGACGACCCTTCATCACAGCAGACGATCAGATCGTTTTGGATATTTACACACGGCACCTATTTTGTGCGCTGCGAAGAAGGGCCATCGCCTCTGACATTTGTTTTATTTTCAAGGCCAATGTGTCCTTGACGGGTGTGCGTCGATTGCTTCTGCGCACAATCATGATAATCATCGTAGGAAAGATGAATAGCTTGAATGGGGCGTGTGTGTCTCACGTGACGATAGTTAGATGCATTCTGCCAAACCTTGCCCGAGGCATATCCACAACAGTACACGGACGACACGCGCTGTGGCTTATTGCACACACGCAGTGCCGGATGAAACTAGTTAGGTGCCTGTTGCATATATTATAAAAGGGCCCTAAACTAAATATCAATTAAAACACATACAGTTTTTTTATTTGCATAGTAAAGTCATTAGATTGTTTCATTTGCTATACAGCCAGATAATAGGACAAATCGCTAACCTTAAACAGTCGTTCATAAAAAGTTGAAGGCAGTATAGTACTATAGTAATAGAACAACTGCAGAATCACTGAACCGGAATCGATAGCTTGAAAGTATTTAGCGCGAGGCCCTTGAAAGTGCGGGGCCCGTAGCATATGTAGCTACTACATATATGTAGCCACTACATATGTAGCTACTTTTGCTACGAGGATAATCCGGCACTGCACACACGCAGCACAACGATACGGACTCTGCAAATGCGAGAGGGAACAGCATGGATTGCGTTTTTAAGTCCACCGTCCCGTTCATTATGGGGCTATATATTTCGTTTAAACACGCGTTCCATGCATCCGTGTCTAGGCACGTGCGGCGGTGACGACTCGCAATGCACTACGAATAACTTCGCAACTGAAACGGTGAAACAAATATATATATACTGCAGTTGAGTTTGAGAAGGCTTGGTGTGAGGATAGGCTGACATTCATCCGTGCACTGTGTGTCTATACATTGACATGCGAATGCATTGTGTTAATTCGTCGACAATAGACTCCAATTTATCGACACATACCCAGTGTGTCTATAGAACAAGAAACTACTATGTATAGACGCATACGCAGTGTATGTTAACAGCGAAAGACTCAAATGTATAGACACAAATATACACTGTGTGTTCATGCAGCGACAATATATCATAATGTACAGTATGGACACCACCAGCATGAGCAGAGAATGTGTCGAATGCACATGTATGCATGTATTATGTTGAATTTAATTTGTACCGTACGTAGCCAACCCGTGTTCATCGGAGGTGCGGATGGCCGGTAACAAACGAAACACAAAAAGCAGTTGAAAAAAATATATTTTTCAATCTAGTTTTAACAGCGCACATATCCAGTGGCTTCGTAATATCGGAGGGAAGAGCGTTCCAGACGGCCACAGAAGCGCGTCTGAAAGCGCGCGGTGCGGTGACCGCCTTTGTTCGATGGCTCGCCAACGACAAGCGATGAAAACGCACTCACTGAATGCAAACTGTAATGAAACTTTCAGCTGACACGCCTTAATAAAGGAACACTTTTTTTCCCATTGACAATTGCGATGCACGATCATCTCGCGATTGGTATTGTGCTCCAAAGCACTCATCGGCGTACCAAAACAGTCCGGTGACATTTCCCCCTATCGATAAAACGTGTCTTTATTCATTGGTTTATCTCGTAATGTTATTACAAATTCGTCTGTGCCACAGTAAGCGTGCTTGTTATCTTATCGCGTATCAACGGAATGTATAGAGTGCCATGACGAGTGAATGAACAATGGCAGGTTTGCATGCCACGTGCTCTCTGCAGCCATATACGGTGCCGTGTATACGTTAGTGGTGTGTTGCGTATTTGTACTAATGACGTGTACATCTTACAATACAATGTATTTAAAAAACGTGCGTTGGCAAGCGGTCTTATGTATGAACAGACGGGGACGTGAATTGTCCCAGTTGGCGGTTCGCAAAACAATGAATAATTGAATAGAAAGGCAATTAAACTCGCGTATCATGTATCCACGTGTTCAGCAATCACCCACACCGCGTCGTACACACTAATCATATAACAAGTCACCCATCAATTCAGCGGTTGATATAGAAATCCGACACTGGCGATGGAGACTCGAGAAGGGAGTGTGTAAATATCAATGAATTGCGATGTTTTATATGTACACTATATATATGTAATGTGTGCGTGTGTGCGAGCAGTGGTGGTTAACGCGCTACGCTACGAAGCAGGCGACCAGAGTTCGATTCCCTCTGACACCCAACACCAGTGACGATTAACTTGAATCGGTCCTGGGCCTCCCCTAGGCCGACACAGCCTCAAATGAGTACTGGGGAGACAAAGGCAGCCGGGCGTGGTGCTGACCACCCACCCCCTCGTGTGCCGTGCCAGCCTTCATAGGTGCTACTCGCTTATAGCACTTGCCCCAACAGTCTGTTAAGGCTACACTGGGAATCTTTGTCCTTTTATATATTTAATACTAACGTTACATCAGGTATATTAGATCAAACCAGACGTAAGACACACGAAACACAAAACAAGAGTGCCAGGACTAACGAGTTAAGCATCAATAATCGAATCTTTTAATTGTATCAATTAATCCAATTGTCGGAGTTAATTCGTTTACGCGTCCAAACAGCTCATTGTTACACGCTTAACGAATCATAGCTATTGCCCTCCAATAAAATAAGTTTCCGGCACTCCTTAAAATAAACATCGATTGCATTCATAGGGTGATCATCTCTCCATTGACAGCCCTGCAAAGCCAGTGGGCGAAATTCCACATTCATATAGCAGGGGCAAGTCTATCCATCGGATCATCACTGTAGATTTCCTTCACAGCGTGGTACTAAATTTATAAATTCCCAACTCGGGTGGATAATAAAATACATTTATTTTTTTACCAGGTAAGGTCCACTGAGCTATACTGCTCTATTTAAGAAGCGACATGGGTCACACAAATGATAGCTCAACGAAGTGGCTCATCATCATCACGTGGAAATGTGTAGCGGCCAAATACTCCAAACGAATGCTGATTCTACATGTGGAGGGAAAAACCGGAGGACCCGGAGAAAAGTCCCACGCGACACGCAAACTGCAAATATCCAGCAGGCGTCAGAGTTGGGATCGAACTCACGTCCTCTTGCATACCAGGCGGCATACTAGTCTCAGCCAACCCCCCACGAACTATAGGAGTTTAACTCGCACACAGACCTTCCCATGATTGTGAGCCGCTCGCTTCTACCGCTTTAGCCAGCGGGTCCAGTCGAAGCGTTATCCTACAACACAGAACACGTTGCGAATTATATATACATAGCGGCGGGGAGGGGGAGGGGGGTGAGAGTAGCACGTTCCAGACAAATTACATACAAGTCCATCCCTTGTTCTTTCATTACTGGCTATAATTGACGCTGCTGTAATACAACACGGGCAAAGAGTGCACACAACAAAGCCGAGCCGGCGACGTCTCACGAACGACACAGACGACACGCGCGTCCGTCCGTCCGTCTGTCTGCTGCTGCTGCTGCTGCGAATGTGCATTCGCGCACGTGAGAAGGGAGACCCCGCGTGAGTTGGTAACGAAACCCGACGCGCATATCCATCGTGTTCTCTCGCCGGCTAATTAAACGTGACACGCGCAAGCATCTCGACGGTCTCGTGCGCGTGTAAACGCGAACTACCTTGGCGGTGATCCGCCACCGCGGACAACACCGCCGCATGAGCCCGCGCCGTGCGCGTTACGGGACGCGTGGCTCCAAATGCAAACGGCGGAACGGTGGATGCTGCTGGGGGGGAGGGGGTCATTGAATTGACGTTGGTACAAACGCATTCAGCGTGCGTAGATCACTCGTGGCCCCCGGGAGTGATGTGGACACAGGGCCGAGGTGCCGTGTGTGTACGCCAAACAGCGCACGGAGTGTTGCGTTTGGGGAGCGGTAGGGGTCGCGGTTAGCGCTCGGCGCTACGAGCCTGGCAAACCGACCTCGATTCTCCAGCTCACGACCTACACCAGCGACTATTATCCGAACCAGTACTGGGCTTTCCCTAGGTCGACTCAGCCTCAGACGAGTACATGGTGAGGTGTGTAAACATCGGCACTAGGGAGACAAAGACGTCCGAGCGTGATGTCGGCCACACAGGTGCTCGCTAACAGCACTTGCCCCAAACACCCTGCGAAAGCTACACGGGGCATCTTTGTATGTGGCGTCACTACCAATTACACTACCAACTGCAGATAATGAAATGTAATACAAAGTTAGTCGCGAACTACAAAAGAATGCCACAATCCGTGGATGAAATTGGTTACAATTGTGCTATTGGCGTCGTGGTTACGACAGCGTGGAATCCATTCGGAAATCTCGCCCCGTGTGTCGCAGGAGCAGCTACGGGTGATGTTCACGGGAACAATCAATCATTCACTTGAACTTTGTAGCTTTTACACATTCGGGGTCACACTGCCACACAAAGACACAGATCCATCATATAGCCTTAACAAACTGTTGGGGCAAGTGCTGTTTGCGAGCACCTATTAAGGCCGGCACGGCACACGACGAGGTGGATGGCCACACCGCACCAGGTACTAATTTGAGGCTGAGTCGACCTTGGGGAGGCCCAGGGCCGGTTCCAACAATCTTCACTGGCGCCCGGACGCCGTGTTCGTAGCGCAGCGCGCTAACTACGACACTGCTGCTTCCCACCCTGCCACACACACAGACACACATTGCACGCTCTTTGAGATGATCGCATACCATTGAAACGGATGCATTTCACAGTTGGAATTTAGGTCAAATGATTTTCTTTTTTATGTTGACGTGCAGCCATTGGCACCTTAGGTTGAGACGTGAACTCCGCGACACATTCGAGGGCTATAATCCCGGGTAGTTAAACACCTAAGTTCGAACTCAGGTCCTACAGAGGTGCGGAACAGCGCTCTGATCCGCCTAAGGCCACATCAAAGCTTTGTCTGATAATCGTAGTAAATATGTTGGCTTGTATTTGTTCGAGGCATGAAAAGTCCATCGCTCGCACACACACACGCAGTTCACTGGTACAGTCGGCGATACATACTCCAATAGCATCGATCACGCGCGTAGGATGGTACAGGGCAATTGTGTTGGCCAACATCCCACGTTTTAATTTTAGAACCTAGCTACGTAATTCATTAAAATAAACGTATCTGCATGGTTTTTTTTTCTCAACAAAATTGTAATTGCAGTAAAAACAAATACTTGCGTGATTACCATTTAATCCTTTATATCCATATTTTCAACCTAAATAAAAAACTAATTTCTTTAGAACTGCTTTTTGTGTCTAGTTTGTTGTCCTTACTAGGCACCTCCGATTAGCACGGTTGGCTACGTACGGTGCAAAAGACGTTCAACGTATATTCAAGTTCAACGTACATTAATATGAACGTACATTTAATAATAAAAATAGATTAAATTCGTGTATATATTATACAAATGACATATCTATCAGCAACGTGGATGAATCCCATGAACTGCGGTGAGCAAAATGATCACCCATCTGACGAATCGCCGAGCCTCCGCCGTGCAGAGACGCAGTGGACTTCACCGTGGCTCTCACCTCAACTACTTGATTCTCCGGATTATAAGAGACGCGATGTTACCCGTGCATCAAATGTTTTTGCGGGTGCGTCTAATAATCCGGTACAGTTGTGTGCGTTTGCGAGCGTGCGTGCGTGGGACCGTATGTGGGGAGCGGTGGTGCAGCGGTTAGCGCGCCGCGCGACGAACCTGGCGACCACCGGTGACGATTATCTGAACTGGTCCTGGGACTCCCCTAAGTCGACTCAGACTCAACAGAGTACCTGGTGACATGTTTAAACATCGCCACTGGAAAAGGCGGCCGGGTGTGGTGCTGGCCACCCACCCCCTTATGCGCCGTGCCGGCCATCATAGGTGCTCGCGAACAGCACTTGCCCCAACAGTCTGTTAAGGCTATATGGGGGATCTATGTCTTGTATACTGCCGATGACTGGTACCAATCGTGTCAATGCCGGCCTCTGTGAAGGAAACTCGTGAAGGACAGGGTGTCCACGCGTGGTGCTGGCCACCAGATGCTTACAGCACTTGCCCCAACATTCTGACGAAGGCTATACGAGGGATCTTTGTCTTTGTGGGACAATATAAAAGACACAGATGGAGCGGTGGCGCAGTGGTTAGCGCTCAAGATCGATCACAATGGTGAATATCTGCACCGATCCTCGGCCTCCTCGAGATCGACTCAACTTCAAACTGGTACTTGGTGCAGCGTGTAAACATCAGCACTGGGGAGACAAAGGCGGTCAGTCGTGGTTGTGGCCACTCATCCCATCGTGTGCCGTAATCGTTGCTCGCGAGCAGCACTTGCCCCAACAATCTGTCAAGGCTATAGGGGGGGGGGGGGGCGGATCTTTGTCTTGGCTATGTCTGCGTGCGAGACGATGTGTTAATTTATTGACGTTATAATCCGCAGAAGACGGTATTCCGATGGATATATCAACACCGTATGTATATTTCTAAATATTGGACAGACAGGCAGCACCTTTGAACTTGTCTTTTGCAGAATGGTTGAATAACATAGAGCCATAAAAGAGACGAGCTTATGATCATTCTGAGTCGTTGTTCAATGAGATCGATGTGATACCAAAACAATGGAATCTGGATATAAGCACATCTAATGTAAGCACAGTTCTGGAATAAGCAACACGTGTTTACATCGTAGGTATGTGTATATTGAATTACGTTGAACTTCTTTCGCACCGTACGGAGCTAACCGTTCTAATCGAAGGACAGCAAACTAAATACCAGCGACTGTTGTGGAGGTGGCTTCACACACAAGCCACTCTCCTCTGCACACATCGTGATGATAGAGCGTTATGGGATCATAACACCACTGCGGGTCTCCGCTTAATTGATGTAAAATATCATCGTTTGCTGTGTTGGCCTTAATAGGTGCTCGCCAACAGCATTTGCTCCGACAGTCTTATGCTGACGCAGGAGGGAATCGATGTCTAGTTGCAGACAGCGCATTGTTTAATTTTCGTCTATGCATATAGTGTTACCCACAGCAGAGTTCATATAGCGCACTAACAACGCAAATGTAAATGTGCGTGTGTGTACCCTATCATTATTGTGGTGGTGGTGTTGGTTGTTCTAGCGATCATAGCATTTAACTCCCTTATCCGTCGACCTGTCCATGAACTATGTAGGTCTCCCCCTTTTGACGTATAAAAGTACTGTATATGGCTGTATACAGCAACTAATACGTCGTTATGTCTACACGTGTGTATACCGTACTGGTATATACTTTCATATTATATAATATAATATATGGGGAGCGGTAGTGTGTACGCTACGAACTCGGTGACCCAAGTTCGATTCCCGCTCAGCCCAGACGAGTGACTCTCATCTGGGCCTCCCCTAGGTCGACTCATCCTCAAATGAGTATCTGGTGCGGTGCGTAAACATCGCCACTGGAGAGACAAAGGCGGTCGGGCGTGGTGTTGGAAAATCCACTTTCTCGCGTGCCCTGCCGGCCTTCATAGCTGCGCGCTAACAGCACTTGTCCCAAAGGTCTAACGAGGCGATACGGATGGATCTTTGTCTGTTGTATATTTTCACGCAAACAGTATATATCTGTATACACAACAGCTTCACGTTGTATTTTCATGTTATTTCAATCGTCATTCTTCGTTGTTTCTTTGTTGCACCATTTATGTTAGAAACTGCGCATCCTTAAATCGATGTCATTGTTTGATGTCCTGATAGCGATACATCAATAATGATCTAAAGCTGTGCGCTCCTGTTGCCCCCCGGGTGACTCGTGGTGTGGATCGACAGTCCCCGACCAGTGACGGCCTAGCCTGGGACAATAACTCAATAGGACATGACAACGAGAGTCAACACACACTTGGGGCAATGCAATTCTACAGCCGTAACTACTCTATAATAGCCAGCATGCCGGTGAACATGGGGGTGTTGTTTTATATAGAGACACGAGACGCGACCAGAGTTCGATTCCCGCTCACGGCCAACACCGGTGACGGTTATCTGAACCGGTCCCGGGCATCCCCTAGGTCGACTCAGCCTCAAATGAGTAGCCTGGTGCGGTGTAAAAAAAAAAAACATCGCCACTGGGGAGACAAAGGCGGTTGGGCGTGGTGCTGGCCACCCACCCCCTCGTGTGCCGTGCCGGCCTTAATAGGTGCTCGCAAACAGCACTTGCCCCTACAGTCTGTTAGGGCTATACGGGCCATCCGTGTCTTTGTGTGGCAGTTTGACCCGGAATGTGTAAATGCGACGAAGTTCAAGTGAATGATTGAGTTTTCACCCTTAGCAGCTCCTCCGACGAGCGGGGGCGAGATTTTCGAACGGATTCCACGATCTCGTAACCACGACGCCAATAGCACAATTGTAACAAATTCCATCCGTGGATCGTGGCGTTCTATTTTAGTTCTCCACTCACTGTGGCCTTAATAGGTGCTCGCTAACAGCACTTGCCCCAACAGTCTGTTAAGGCTATACGGGGGGGGGGGGGGGTGATCTTTGTCTTTGCTGTAAAAGATATCGGTATCGTATACTTATGAACATAGAGGCCGTTGTGTAAATAAATGCCATGTATGCACAGTGTATGCTTTAAAAAAACTACATATTACGTAACGTGTAAACATTTAATTGAGTTTGGTGTCTAATAAATGTGTTTAGTAACTTACACCAACACAGACCGACCCGCAGTGACCAGCGATGGCGCGGTAGGGTCAGACAGAGCCACACGACCGCGCGCAGCGAGGGATTTGGATGCATTCACCAATATTATATAATATTGTTCATCAGTATTATATTATATTATTCACCATTATTATATTATATTGTTAATCATTATTATATAATATTGTTCATCATTATTATATTATATTATTCATCATTATTATATTATTCAGCATCATTATGTTATTCATAATTATTATATTATATTATTCATCATTATTATATTTTATTATTCACCATTATTATATTGTTCATCATTATTATATTATATTATTCATTATCATCATATTATATTATTCATCATTATTATATGATATAATTCAGCATCATTATATTATATTATTCACCATTATTATATTATTCATAATTCTTATATTATATTATGCATCATTATTATATTACATTATTCATCATCATTATATTATGTTATTCACCATTATTATATTATATTATTCATCTTTATATATTATTCATCATTATTATATTATCATATTAATCATTTTTATATTATATTATTCGTCATTATTATATTATATTATTCGTAATTATTACATTCTATTATTCATCATCATTAGTATTATGATCATCGATAAACTCAGAGAGAACTCGCTCCTCTGCAACGGAAAACAGAGGCAGCTGTCATTGTGATTCCACTCTTCTCACAATCCTGAAAATACGCGATCGTACCCTAAACAAAACTGTATTATGAATGATGTTGATATCGCGAAAGCCTACTTGTTAAATCCTCCTGTAGTCGGAGCATTGTAAGTGTTCTGCTATGTTACGTTATAAAAACGCGAAGATAACATGTACTGTTTTGTGAGTTTTTTTGTATAATTCTCTCGTATTTAAAGGATATTCTGGCGAAACCATTGCATTAGTAGGAGCATAAATTTGAACGATGGAGCGATTTTAAATTAAAAGTATTTTATTTATTCGTTGCTTCCACCTCCCTCTTCGGCGGCACTATCTGTGAAGAAATCTTCCAAACGTCTTCCGCCGTTTCAACTCAATTCGATATTTATTTTGTCAGACGGAAAATAAAATTTAAAAAAATCCCGTTTAGCCAGTTAGCCAGCTACAAATAGCAGAGTTGTTATTGTTGGGATGCCCTGCCAGCAGCCAGCCGCGAAACTCGAGACGTAGATTATGTTTTAATAGTAATACGATGATTAATGTGTACTTATTCAGTAGCTTAAACACACCGTTGTTAAAACGTCGATATGTGTAAGGTTGTACGATACGGACTCAGAGCTGTGTGGATCCACTACGTCGAAGGATCGGGAGGGAGCTGTATGGCGACAGTTTGGGGAAGTCTTCGTCCAGCTGTGGATTGATCATGGCTACAGCTGCTGCTGCTGATTATATAATAATGATAATACAACTCAACGCATTCTTCAATAACACCGCACTAAAATTTAATTTGGCGATGCTGCTTCTGCTGCGATGGCAGTGGTGCACAATTAACAACAACAACAACGATTAAATACATTCAGAAATAACACTGTGGTCTTAGAAGAGAGAAAATAAAACGTAACTATAACAGGTCCATTGCACGAAACGTCGCCTATTATATATTCGGTTTTACTCTTTCTAAGGTAGAAGTATGAAAAGCACGTGTCTGTTTCACGACGATGCTGATCGATGGATACGGGCTACATTATATTCAAGCAGAGACCATATTATATTTTAACATAGGGGCCGTCATTAAATGACGTCACGCACCTAAGGGAGGGGGGGTCAGACATTTGTGACGATGTGTGACGAGGGGGGGGGGG
>JAAXLI020003463.1:0-10773 GCA_014621495.2 Entosphenus tridentatus | reverse complement strand
TCGGAAAGACAGACCTGTTCTTCACCTGAGGACGGCTGCTTGCGTTGTGGCCGAAACGTGGTGAGAATTGTATTTTATTATGTCAAATTTTGATTATTTTATTATTTCCCTTCTACGTGACTTTACCCAATGAACCAAGAAGATGAAGCCATACTCGTTGGTCCTTTCGGTCAAGTCACGTTGGTACAAAAATAAAACAAAATAAAAAAGAATATATCACGACGTTTCAAATCAAGATCGAAAGGAAGAGCGTTCGACGGTCGGCCAAAAGCCGCCGCTACCGCGAGGATGACCGCCGCGGAGTTCACGTGGTTGGGTTGCGCTCCTCGACGAGATCAGCGAGGTAGGGTGGCAAATACAGAACTCTTAGGGGCATCAATAAACAAAAATATCCCCGCAGATCGATCGAGATACACTCTTTCAAGCATTCTCCAGTGAAGAGTGGCGACGACGCCTGTAGCTTTGACAAGGTGTCAGCAGAACTCGTGCAACGACAACTCGGGGGGGGGGAGGGGGGGGGGAGGGGGGGGGTGAGAATAGCCAACGACGAATCCTCCACCTTCACTTCGTCTCGTGTGACACAGAAGAGCATGTTGCCCGCGAAAGAGTGACACGTCAAGCAAAAAAAAGTCCTCTATCTCTCTCTCTCTGTGTAGCAGCCAGCTAATCGCCCCGAGCCGTAGCTACAAACTCCGGTAGCGGATTATCATATTTGCCCATTGCAGGGAACTGCTGATGAGCAACGATCTGGCAGGTTTTTAGGTCAAATCGAGCATTCGCTGCATACATATGTGATGACGACTTTACTTAAGGAGCCACGTGATCAAACTCGAGCAGACGGAGACCCACACTGCAACAGCCCCGAATCTCCCGTGCATCTCCCTTATACACGGGTCCGAGGCCACGCCCCCGTTCCCGAACCTTTTCGCTGGTTCTAGACGCTCGCTCCACCAGCAGACTCCACCGTCCTCTTCCGTCACCTGGCCACGCTCCTATTCTCGATCATTCCTGCAGCCACCAGTCCACTCGTACTGCAAGCTGACTCCCCTATCATTACCTCCCGTGGCCACTTGTCCACTCATACTGCAAGCTGACTCCCCTGTCATTACCTCCCGTGGCCACTAGTCCATTCGCACTGCAGGCTGACTCCCCTGTTATTACCTCCCATGGCCACTAGTCCATTCGCATTGCAGGCTGACTCCCTTGTCATTACCTCCCGTGGCCACTAGTCCATTCGCACTGCAGGCTGACTCCCCTGTTATTACCTCCCATGGCCACTAGTCCATTCGAATTGCAGGCTGACTCCCCTGCCATTACCTCCCGTGGCCACTAGTCCATTCGTTCTGCAGGCTGACTCCCCTGTCATTACCTCCCGTGGCCACTAGTCCACTCATACTGCAAGTTGACTCCCCTGTCATTACATCCCATGGCCACTAGTCCATTCGCATTGCAGGCTGACCACCCTGTCATTACCTCCCGTGGCCACTCGTCCATTCGCATTGCAGGCTGGTTCCCCTGTCATTACCTCCAGTGGCCACTAGTCCATTCGCATTGCAGGCTGGCTCCCCTGTCATTACACATAGCGAGGGCATTCCAAGAGAAATAAGACAACTGGAGTGGACCTTCTTGACCTCACAGGAGCCTTACGTTGACGCCATCCGACACACAGGTCTCGCTGTACAATATCCGTCAAGAGCCCTCCCTATAGATGACCTTTGACATGGCAGCTCGTGGACGGTTTCAGGTGACTTTGGGGCCACAGAATCCAGCACCCGGAGATTCCGGGTGAACGGACTCCCAAATAAAAGCTCCGATGCTGGCACCAAGCGTATTTAACTGATTGACCCATGACCTGGCAAAAACAACCTTTCCAGATGGTCCATCTATGCCGATCACATCTGCCTGACCTCAAGGGACTTTGGGCACTTTAAAAAGATATCGAAGAACTTGGCCATGGACAATGACTGCCACCGCATCGCACACTTTCAGATGCGCTTCTGCGGCCGTCAGGAACGCTCTTCTTCCTTCCGATATTCGGAAGTCGCTGGGACCTATGCACTTTGAAAATATAAATTGAAAACTCATTTCTTTCATAACTGATTGTTGTGTTTAGTATGGTGTCCGTTCCCTGCACCTCCGATTAGCACGGCCATCTACGTGCGATGAGAAAGAAGTTCAACACACATACATACAACATACATGTCGACGGCGAGACTAACACATTTCAAAGCCATGTCCACCTACGTCCATGCACGTGAAGCACAGAGCAAGCACGAGCGGAACATCTTCACGATCCAAATTTAGTGTATCGACTGGTCACATTAAATTGCGCACTCACATGAGTGTCCGGATCTCTATGCGATTCTGTCGGTCTCAGCGTGAGTCTATACATCTCGGTGTGAGTCTATGGATCTCTATATCAGTCTGTGGGTCACTCTATGTGAGTCCATATAGAGAGCCTATGGGTCGCTGGGTGAGTCGGTATGTTTTTATGTGAGCCTATGTGTCAGGGTGTGAGTTTATGGGTTTCTTTGTGAGTCTATGGATCTCTATGCCAGTCTGTGGCCCTCTATGTAAGGGTTATAGGTCTCAGTGGAAGTCTATGGATGCCTGTATAATTCTATTGGTTACTGTATGACTATATGGGTCTGTGAACCACTCTGTGAGTCTATGGGTCACTGTGTGAGTCTCTGGGTCTCTGTGTGAGTCTATGGATTTCTCTGTAAGTCCATGGGACTCTGTGTGAGTCTATGGGTCTCTGTGTGAGTCTATGGGTCTCTGTGTGAGTCTATGCGTCTCTGTGTTAGTCTATGGGTCTCTGTGTGAGTCTATGGATCTCTGTGTGAGTCTATGGGTCTTCGTGTTAGTCTATGGGTCTCTGTGTGAGTCTATGGGTTCATAGTGCAGAGCGCTAACCATTACACTACCAACAAAGACATTGCAACACCACCACAATCACCACGACCACCACACAACGACAACATTCTAACATGCTATCAACCACAATTCTCGCGGTCTAATACCCCCAACATCCTGACATTCCAACCGCACACACTCCCTACACTCGTCTTACACCCTAACACCCCAAGACTATGTCACTCTCAAAGTACAAAAACACCAGCACCTCAACGCACTGACACCCCCAGCACGCTAACAATATAACACCCAGAGCATCACGCCGGATTATGGTAGTAGCAAAAGTAGCTACCATATGTAGTATCCACGGGCCCCGCACTTTCAAAGGCCCCGCGCTAAATGCTTTCAAAACTATCAATTCCGGTTCAGTGATTCTGCACCTGCTCTATTATTATAGTACTATACCGCCTTCAACTTTTATGAACGACTGGGTGTTTAGGGCTAGCGATTTGTCGTATTATCTGGCCGTGTAGCAAATGAAAAAATGCAATTACTTTACTGTGCAAGTAAAAAAAATCTGTGTTTTAATATTTACGTGTTTTTTATTATTTAGGGCCCCTTTACAACATTTGCTACAGGCCCTGCACTAGCTTCATCCGGCACCGCACCGGTCCAACACTGCAAACACACAAATTTTCAAGTTTAATTTATTAGGTATAGCCCTGTGAGCCATTCGGCTCTTGAATCGGGTGCAACCGCAACAAACAGAAAACAAAAACATGAACAAGAAAACATCTTAAAGTGACTATTTGCAAACAGAAAATCCAAGAAAAGACAGCAAAATATTGCAGAAAAAGCACCGTACACCAACACTGTGTGCAAAAATCCTAGTGGGATGCAAGTCAAACAACAACAACAACCACAAGACAACTTAGATTAAGGCCATCAGTCTAACTCTGTACTACAACAAACACACATGGCCAAACCAAAAAACTTTTCGGAAATCACCAAAATAAAGCCATAAAAGCAATGAAACAGTGACTCACGCCACAGTCCAGCACCTCGAAGCTCAAACGTTCGAACGATACGCGACTCAACACTCTGACAGGCCACCGACTGGGAACGCTCCATCACGCTGCCCTTCGCCGACGTCTCAGAAGAAGCGTCGGAGTATCGAAACGCGGCCGTCAGCGCGCTAACTGGCACACCGTTTAATGATCGCGTCACACACCTGCGCTCCCGTCCCTTCACTGGCTCCCTGTCGGCACGCGTGTTGATTTCAAGATCGTTTCGCTGGTATTCAAGGCCTTACATGGACTTGCTCCTCCCTACGACCGTGAGCAGCCTCCTTCGAGCCGCGTGTATTTCCATCAAGGTCATTAAAGATGTTCAGACTGTGGATCGCTCACTGTAGCTGCGGGCCTCAGGCCTCACGCTTGGTGGATGATTGGCGGTGCCTTTGAAAATTGCGGCCCCTGAACTCTGGAAATCGGTGCCCCGTCGAGGCCACGGGACATTCGAGACACTCTGCGAATCTTCAAATCTCGACTAACAAAAACGTTAGTATTTAAAATGGCTTTCCCTCTCTCTCTCTCTAGTTATTTTCAAACGTCTTCCTCACTTCTTCTTAACTTGGTTGATGTGTAACTAGTTTACGACTTGCCACGCTTAGCGCCCAGAAATCGATTGTTTAAGGGTGCTTCGTAAATGTGAATAATTATTATTATCATTATCATCATTCACAGCTGTGCCGCTACCGGTGCAGTGGTCCTCATCCCCCGCACCTCCGATTAGTGCGGTTTGGCTACGTGCGGTGCGAAAGAAGTTCAACGTACATAACCACGCTGACAACGCCGCGACTCACAACACGTCCTCATTTGCCTATTCGACGCGTCTGTCGTGATGGCACACTTGCAGCGAAATATATATTCGACCTTACTGACTTGGCAATTGAAAATAAAAATGTGTACATTCCGCACCCCCACCCCCCGCTCGCCCCTCCCACCCCCCCCCCAGCAGTATTTTCGCACCCCAGATTAACAGCTGCTGGCTGGATACAATTTATAGTCCGCAAAGAAGAAGAAAAAAACGCTTTCAAAGGCAACAGGGTACAAAGCCATGTCGGCCAACTAATTTTACATAAAAGAAGCAGAACCCCTTTCAGAGCCGCCCAAACAGACGATTTTTTTGTCTGCATGAGGACCACCCTCCTGGACGCCCGTGGCTCCCTCTCGCTCCTCTCGCTCCCTCTCTGCCTTTCCCTCCATCCCCATCCCTCGCTCCATCGCTCCTACCTGCCCGTCCCCTGCCCTGCCCTGGGCTCTTGGTCAATTGCCCGAGTCATTAGGCTGACCCGTGCGTGAACCCAACCAGCCTGGAGGACAACCCCAGGCCACCGCCGCAAACAGCATGCTCGCTCGGGCCCACCCGCTCTCTCTCCCTCGCTCCCTCATCCACCCACTCGCCCCCCCCCGCCCCCCACCACTCGGCCCCCCCCCCTCACCCACCCCCCCACCCACTCCCTCACCCACCCACCCACCCACTCGCTCCCCTACCCCCTCCCTCGCTCCCTCATCCACCCCACCCACCGACCCTTCCCGGCTCGCGCCTTCATCCGATTATGAAGAGTGATCATGGCGATTCTTGCTAGCTCAATAAGGTCAATACAATTTCCCCAACACACACACACACAAATACATAACTTCTTCATGATATTTCTCTCCCTTGCTCATTTCTTCTTGTTCTATTCCGTCAAAAGGAACACAATAATAATGGCATTGTCTTAAAAAAGATTGACGAATTTGTCTTAAAAAGAACAAATCACCCTTTGGGGGTAGAGATTAAAAAATTATAAATTGTACACCGTTTGCATTTAGACTGAAATTATTTTTCTCTTCCCAGTCTACAAAAACTGCCAAACGTACAAAAATGTGTTAAACTGGAATAAATGATGCAGCAGCTGCAAACGAAAATTAATAGCTTAACTGTTAAATGAAGACAATGCCATTAAAAGAAACTGTTTTAAACATTACCCAGGCGTCTTGGCCGGCGCTGTGCCACAATTACCTAGGTCGTAATTCACACACACACACACATGTTCATCATCCTGCCAATTGCTAATTTAATTTTCTTCGTAAAATAGCTTCGGTGGTTCGAAAGCATCAAAAACGTGTGAAGTGAACGTACGAATGCTTATTTGTTGGTGGTGTTATTGTTGTTATCATTAAAATGCTTGCAAGGTAGTTTGGAAATAAAAACACACGCACGCACATAGCGAGCAGCGATTCTGACCAAACACCGTCTCAACTTTGCATGGGACCAACGGGGAACAAAACGGAGCGACAATAGCAACAACAACAACAATAAAGACGAAGAAGAAGAAGCTACGCCTTTAGATGAAATAATCAATTGTGGATGCTCGACTAAAGCATGCACCAGGGATTGCGCCGACAAGGCTTGCTCAACCAGAAAGGAGCCTGGCGCGGAGTGCATCACCCCTAACACGACCAAGCACCCCCCCCACTCCACCCCCCGCAGAGACCCCTCCCCTCCCCAACCCAGACAGGAAGTGGCAACAGCGAGTGACCTCGGTGTGACCCCCTCGGATGGGGTGAGGGCTCGGGCAGGGCGCGAGGGAGAGGTCACCGTTCCAGCCAGACCGCGCAGACCCATCCATCGCCGCACGCTGCTGCGGCCACGGGGGTGCTGTCCCCCCCCCCACCAGACCCAACCCCCCACGCCCCTCCCCCCTCCCACGCCATCAACCTCATCCGCCCCCCAAACCCGCCACCACCGACCCCCAGTCGCGCCTCCCACCCCCCCCCCCACAACGCATTGTCCCGAAGGCTCTCACTTCACCTTCGTGACAATGATCATCGCTCCTGTGACATTTGTGTTCGCGCACAATTTCATCTTGGAATGCATCCTTTTGTTGAAATGTTTTTTAATTTACAAAAATGTATGTTTTAGATATATAGGCATTGTTATGGTAAGTGGTATTAGGAAACGATTGGCTCATTTTCATACGTTTTTGTCGGTGCACGAAAACCACAGTCGTGACCCTGAAATGACACCTGCTCCTGATTTGGAGATGATGCCACAGCCGAGACGTGATCGCTGCT
The DNA here is from genome assembly GCA_014621495.2 of Entosphenus tridentatus. Classification (NCBI taxonomy): domain Eukaryota; kingdom Metazoa; phylum Chordata; class Hyperoartia; order Petromyzontiformes; family Petromyzontidae; genus Entosphenus; species Entosphenus tridentatus. The sequence continues at coordinate 3,796 of JAAXLI020003463.1, read as the reverse complement.
CGGCGAAAGACGGACAAACAACAACAACCTTTTAAAATACTGCTTCTGGTGGTAGCTGCTGCATAGGGACCGGGCCACTCGGCAGACCGCATGAGATTGAAACAACATAAATAGTCAGTGATTTTGAATTGTGCCATCATCATCCTGAACTTCTGCGCTCAGGGCTCTCACGCAAATCAGCGGTGAAGCAAAGAGGTCGTGTTGTCTTAACGATTGCGATGAGAGGAGAGACGTCACAGGTGGAGCAAAGTGGCGACTCGTCCCCCCCCCCCCTCCCACCACCAGCTGCTAGTAGCGCACGGCTCCCACAGACCATCAGCCGCAGGCGATCGCATCACGGCGAAATCTCCCGTCAACAACAAAAACAACACAAAACTGTCACAATTGTTCAAACTCCAAACGAGCGGCTGTTCTCAACAGAGTACTGCTCTGCCGTTGCGTGTGTGAGCGCGCTTCTGTGTGCAGGAATGAAACAATGAAACGTCGAGAAGTTTATATTCGTGGGCGAGCAGAGAAGACAAATAAATTAGCGGTCGTTGTCGCGATGAGGTGCACGCAGTGAAAGCCTGTTCACGAAACTGGTGCTGCCAAACGCGTAAGCCATTGCATTGCACGGGGGACACACAGGGCCGCGGGAATCATTGCTAAAACCCAAAAATAAATACAAGTTTGTCAAGAAATGTAACTTAAGAACGATTTCTGTGTCCCAAAAGATCAACAACTTGTCCAACGATTCTTGTAACAGTACCGATGTAAGTATACCCCCTGTTCTGTTCCATGCTAGTGCCGCTTTGCATGTGAGCACCTTGGAGAGATACGTGCTGTGGCTAACCCCACGGGAATAGTTGCACGTCTATTTAATTGCACGGAGTAGAAAAGGCGTCAACTGAGAGTAGTGGACCTTCAATTATAAGGCAAGTCGACGCCCATTGGGTGGATCGGTGGCATAGCGGTTAGCACACTGCGTTGTGAACTCGGTGACCCGAGGTCAATTCCCGGCCACGGCTAACATCAGTGGCGACTGGGTCACCCACTCCCCTCCCCCCCCACCGACCAACCCAAACACAATCAGACTACCCCCACCCGCATGACAATCACAGCGTGGGGGTGGGGTGGGCGGGGGGAGGCTTCATCCAGCAGTGGATTGATATAGGCCTGTACACTGCAATTAATTTATTAAAAAGCCCAATCGAGGCTCCATTGAGACCAAAACGAGTCTTGATTTTTTTCTTTCTTTTTTAAACGGAGGCCTACGGGTTTAACTCAATCTGCGAGCAGCAGATGTTGTGCTTGAAGGCGTCAAGGCCTACAGGAACGGGTCTGCGGAGACTCAAGGGGGCAGCACTCCTGCCTGTCCGCCTGTCCCCAGCCCAATAGATATTGTCTCAGCAAATACGTTTAGTGGCCAATGTGCTGTCTGTGGCAAAAGGCTCGATAACGACACTGAGAAATGGGGGCCACTTATCCGGCAGTCATTCCCTGCAGGACCCCCAGACTCTGCAAACCCGAACACCCACTACAGCTTTCTTCTAAACGAGTGACCAGGGTCAGAGGGCCGTCCTACAAAAACACACGCACTCACGCACAAAGATGCACACAGACATCAGATACACACACACACGCACACAAACAAAGATGCACACAAACAAAGACACACGCAAATAGATGCATGTTCATGCAATCAAACACAGACACACCCCACACACACGCACAGATACATGTGCATTCACACAAACACACACACACACGCCTCCGAATAGCACGGTTGGCTGCGTACGGTGCGAAAGAAGCTCAACATGCATACATTGACAAATATACACATACAAGATCTCACGTATAACCTGAACAGACTCTTGGGGCAATTGCTGTTAGCGACAAACAAGGCCACGTGAAGTGTCAAAGGCCCGCTGGCAGGAGGTTACGGGAAATAGAGACACAGGTGCCATGGGTTGACTGACTGAGATAACTGGTTGCCGTGTACCCACACACAGACAGATAGTGACATATACACAAACTCACGCGTACACGCACGTGCAATCTTGCATCGCGCGCGCACACACACACACACACATACGCGTGCACACACTGAGATTTAAACTTCACGACCACAAAAGGCATTCAAATGTCTTTCCTCGCAGCCACACAGCGTCTCTGAGAACATAATTCTCTCCACTCCTGGCTCCAATTTGGATTGTAATTGTGAGGAATGAAAGTTACGTTTACGATTTAAATGTAATGTTCCACAATTAATTAAAAAAACAAAAACAGTGATAAATGCGCAGATGTGCGTACATGATAATTATTACGCTGATAGTTTTTTTTAATATATCTGATATATTCTGTTTGGGGAAAGAGAGAGAGAAAAAAACGCAATTTTCACGGTCTTATTCTTTTCAATTACGTAGCGCAATATTAATTGCAGCAGGTGAACAGAGTAAAATGAAACTTAATTAAGCAAAAATCGTGGGAGCTAAATTGAAGCAATAAACCCAGATATTGCCAGCGAGAGATGGCAAACAGTGATGTTTCCAAAAACGGGGACACGAGTGGTGGGAGGGGGCAGTGACGGCTGGGGGTCTGATACCCACATTGGGAACCAGGATGATGATGATGATGAGGAATATGACGTGAATGATGATACTCATCGCGGGCAATGTGCGGCTAATGACGACGGCAAGGGGCGAACGTATCGCGTCCCTCAATATCACGCCAATAGCTCGGCGTCTCTTCAAATCAACGCATGAATTCGTTGGGGTTTTTGTTGTTGTTTGTTTGTTGTTTGTTTGTTGTTGTATTTCTTCCGAAACGCTCCATTGCAATGAATTTACACTTAATGGCCCGCGATAGTTATACACTGCGTGATCACTTGCGAAAGCATCACGCAGACTTCAGAGGCGTGCGCGGAATGAATCGAAGGCGTTGTGCCTGCCGCCTCTGGATTTACACCGCTCTATTTGTTATATAAATACGTGTTTTATTTTGTCTTCCCCGCCGATTTAAAGGCTCCCAGCTGCGCGCGGGCAGTTGTAACTCCCCCCCCACCACCACCATCCTACCCATCAAAAAATAAAAATAAAGCTCTGGCCGGTTTTCTCCACTTTCCCAGGCCCGGGGTTGTTAAAAAGCGGAGGGAAAAAAAATTCCTCGTATGATACTTTTGCCCATTGGAGTCACGCAGCTATTTTCATTACCTCCCTAACACAGGGGCTGTAAAACGGCGCGAGAAAGCCGGCAACGCCACAAAAGGGGAGTCGGTGGCCAGGAGTCGCGGTGCCACGAAAAGTTTTTTTTTTATTGCCCCCCTCATCTCCTCCGAGTCCAGGGACCATCAAAGCTTTTTTTGTTTTGTTTTTGGATTTCGCTCCCCCCCACTCTCCCTCCTCTTCCTCTCTCTTTCTCTCTTTCTCCTCCCTCGATTTCCTCGAGGGTTCAGCAGCAGCAGTCAACGCTTTTCGGGGCACCTTTTTTCTCACGAAAAAATTATGACGACGATTTGTCCCAAACCGCTGGGAAAAAGGAAAAAAAACATAAAATTTCCCCGTGACTTATTCCAAAACTGTTTTCTTTTTACCGTTTGCTAAAATTGCGATGTTATGATTTTTTTTAATAACCATCAAAGCGCTGCTGAATGACAACATCTGTGTATCTGCGATGCCACAGAATCTCCATCAATCACAATAAAGGGAATATTGTGTTTCCACAAAGCGCTGCTCACGGACACGTGACGCCGGGTTGCCAGGGAGCAAACACGAAGACTCGAGGGGGGGGGGGGGGGGGGGGGGGGGGGGGGGGGGGG
>JAAXLI020003461.1:0-10777 GCA_014621495.2 Entosphenus tridentatus | reverse complement strand
AAAAACCTACTATTATATTTTGCCACTGGTAAAAGAGATCTCATAGTATTTGGTATGACTGTTTACATTTCAATTACTTAGCATAATTACATTTATTAAAATTTGTTATAAAAAAATGGAGGAAATAATGTCAGCAGCGTGGGTTAATGGGAGAGCACCTGGAGCCTTTGCACACATCACAACACGCAGCCTACAGGCAGAGCAGTGCCCCTGTTACCCACGTTTAATAAAACTGATGGATGCACAAATAGAAGCCTACACGAAAATCTTGGAAGACATTGAGACTACAAATCGAGTAATTTGTATCCTTTATGCACCTGCCAGTACTGGAAAGACCTTTGTTTTCAAACTGCTCCTCGCTAAGGCTCGCAAGAAAGAGAAATTGTTCTAGCTGTGGCATCAGGGATTTCTGTGTAAGTCAATGTGTGTGTGAGTCTATGTGTGTGTTTGAGTCCATATGTGTGCAGAGGCGTAGCAAGGTGGGGGGGGGGGGCAGGGGGGTACATATGTCCCCGGGCGCCAAGGTAAAGGGGCGCCAAAATGAGGCTTAGAACGTTACATTATAACTTATTGCGGCGGGCGCGGCAGCCTGAAACTACTGCACAAATCTACACCTCAACCTAAAAGTTTATATATCCCGCCACACACAGCCTACATGTCATGTAAATACATTTTGGTACGCGCGCCTATTAAGAACTTACATGGAAGAACGTCCCAAACAACAGACAGGCGCAGTCTTTCAGCCTTAGTCACTGGCCTGTTTTTTGGTGGCGGAAACTACGACGGCCTATTTTTAGTTCTTATTAGTGACACCACGCTCCAGGCGGCTGCAGCAGCCGGAGCAGCCCACGCACGTCAACAGCCTGGGGGATCGATGTGGACAGAAGAATTAGGCGACGTCGGAAGATGCCAGAACTGGCAAGAGATGCAGGACTTTCAGCAGAAGAAGAAATTTCCGCGTTATGAAGAGCGTATTTTATCGACTTCAACAGATGTCAACACGGTTTTTACGACTAAAAGACCTGAACACAAAATTTTGATTTCTGCTGGACGTCAAAACTATTTTGTCCGACACAGATGTCGATGCAATTCGTAAAAATTGCAAAGATTTTGGAAATTTCTATTACACTGACATCAATGGCCACGAACTTTTCACAGAAATTGTGGATTGCAAAATGCTGCTCAGTAACCGGAATGAAGTTCTACCAGAAACGCCTTTGGATCTTCTTAGGTTTATTGTGTTTTATGGAGACATTTACGAATTTGCGAATTTCACTGAAAATGTTATTAACAATAGCAGTTTCAATTGCAAGCTGTGAGCGGTCGTTCAGCAAATTGAAACTTATTTGTCGTATTTGCGTGCTTCAATGGGACAAGATCGTCTCAGCGATTTTGCTCTTCTTAGCGTTGAAAGAGAAACATTGGAAAAAACTGATTTTGATTACGTGATTGACCAGTTTGCGACAGTGAAATAAAGAAAAATTAATCTTTTGTAGACTATGTCAACCAGTCTACGACAGTGACTGAGTGAGCCATGTAATATAATTTCTATAAATTTGCTTCTTTAAATACAATGTTTCATTAAAATTTTAATTATTCCTTATTCGATGTAATAGGAAAATGTGATTAAACGGGGGGGCCGGGGCGCCAAATTTATAGTTCGTCCCCGGGCGCAACATATCCTAGCTACGCCTCTGTGTGTGCGTAAGTCGATGTGTGTATGTCTTTTTCGCCCGAGCAACGCGATTGTGTGTGTGTAAGTCCATGTGTGTGTCAGTCGCTGTGTTAGTCGATGTGTGTGCATGGCTCCATGTGAGTTTGTAAGTCAGTGTGTGTGTCTATGTGTGTCAGTCGATGTGTGTGTGTACGTCGATGTGTATGTGCGTGAGTCCATGTGTGTGAAACTCCATGTGTGTGTATCTAAAGTCCATGTCTGTATGTGCGATTCCATATATGTATGTAGGCCAATGTGTGTGTGTGAGTCGATGTGTCTCTTTTTCGCCCGGGCAAGGCCGGGTACTTCCCACTAGTAAAGCTATAAATCTTTAGAAGTCGCGATGTAGAAGCAGATTGATATCCTCTTCGGAATCAACAGCTTCTGTGGTGACGGTCGCCCCTGCGTCTACGTCACATGTCACGCATGGCGTGCGAGAGTCGCCACGGGTCACGCAGGAGGCGCCCGTCTGTTAAATCACGATACGCCTTGCCGCGCTATCCAGGGCTAGGATTCTCCAAACACTGACGCGTTCGTCAATCACTCTGCGACCTTAAAAGGAAAATATAAACGGCGAAGTTTTTGTCTTGCAGTGGCCCTCATGCACACATATAATGAATGTGCTGACGTGTTTTATTTGAACGGCATCCACCAGATAAAGTGTAGCCATGTCTAAAGGCAGCTTCAAATGAGTAGCGAGTGCGGTGTAAACATCGATATCTACTGACTGTAGTCGTAGCAACAGCAATTACATGTCATCAAGACCAAAATGTGGCATGTCAACAACAAAATTAATTCGAGTTCAATTCCCGCTCATGATCAATAACGGGCGAATATATGAACCATTCCTGGGCCTCTCATCGGTCGACTCAGCCTTGAACATGAGTAGCTGGTAGTGTGCCACTGGAGAGACAAAGGCGGTCGGGCATGGTCCGGGTCAACCAGCTCCTCGTGTGCCGTACCGGCCTTCATAGGCGCTCGCTCACAGCACTTGCCCATACGTAGCCAACCGTGCTAATCGGAGGTGTATGTATTCCCATATATCTTGTTAAATATGTGGGGGATCTTTGTTTGGTGCCCCCCCCCCCCCCAGGACTGCTCCCCCAGGACTGCTCCCCCAACACCCCAAGAAGCCCTCCCCACCGACCTCGGGACCTCCATTGGAACTCACCCCCCCCAACTTCCAGACCGTGCTCCTGTGGTGTCCCCGTGGTATTTATGGCCTCAAAAAGTTTCCTCCAAGATGGCCACGCGCTACTCGCAACACAAGGTTGCGGCACATGCCACTTCCAACACTGCGGGTGGATGGCTCCCAGTACATCAAGTGTGCAATGAGAGTATCAGGGCCGACGTCTTGGGTCGTGGCGCTTCTTCAGAGCACGTCCCCGCTTTCAAGGCAGCGTTCAGGATGAATGTAGCGAAGATTTATTAACCGATGCCAATACACACCCCCGCAATAATCTGCCTCATCGCAACGAAGAAGAAAACACCGAGAATATAAAAAAAACTTTTTAATATTTAAAACAGACCCGATGAGATTTGAGCTTCATTCGTGGTGTTTCACAGCTATGATTCTATGCCGATTCATCAAAACACCGAGATGTGGCCCTGCCTGGCCACAAAACTGGGACAAATGAACACATGTATTAGAGACCACTTGCAGGTTAATGGATGGGTATGGTGGCGCAGTGGAAACACTTGTGCCTCACAGCAAGATGTCCACCTGGGTTTAGTTCTCGACCTGAGCGCCTTCGCGCGTGATGCTTTTGCCCGTTTCTCCTCCCTGGTATGCCACGGGTTTCTTCTGGCTATTCTAGTTTCCTCCCATAGCTGAAACGCCATACAGTGTAAATGGTATTGGCCAAACATCGTTATACTGGAAAAATGACCTGCTAATAACTCAACTGGGATTACATTCAGAGGCAGATCACCCCTGATGTGCCAACTGGGCAGGATCCTCTTTATTAAAGGGTCTTGAGACTCAATGAGGCTTTTCTAAATAATAATGCTATACATGCTATGGAGGAAAAGTGGGCTTGGGCAGGACCCATCCCTAATTGGGATGAACACGAGTCGGGAACAATAACGGGAGAAGCAGGCAAAGAATGGAACACGTGTGAGAGGACATCATCCACTGAGAAAAGAGCCAATGAAGGATGAAATCAACTCGTGTGCAGTTGCTGGATTGCTTGTTGCAATGCGGGATCATGAGACGTGGCTTTGGAGATCTTCATCTAGCAGTAGATTAATCACATCCGATGATGGTGAATGTTTGATCTTCATCACGAACAAGATAACTCAGCTGTAGAACGAGTGGCTCGCAATTGGAAGGTTCCGAGTTCAATTCCTTGTTGAGATTTGGCTTAGCCCATCATCCCTCATGGCTGGGTTCGAAAAAACAATTACCACTTTGTAGCGACGATCAACAGTGGTTGTCCTACACATAGACTCACCCCTGCCACAGCAATGAGGCATTTTAACCACTTGCAAAGGGCTGTGAATAAGAGATAAGCACCAATACCTCTCGGCACATTTGAGCAGCAAATCACAAGATTCCATGCGACTGCGGCTACATGTCAAGGCAGTAGGTGGGCGGGTCAGCCTGAGACATTCCACACAAAGGCCCCATCAGGCTTTTGCCGAGTCAGTCTATGTGAAACAAAGTGGAAGAGGAAGTGAACGCTCCAGGTTATTCCGTGTCCACTTGAATCTTTCCACTTTCCACCTCCGCCTCTTCGGTCTTAATATCTCCAGACGCATCTGCCGCAAAGCAAAAACGCCTTCAAGTCACTGGCCATCGGATAAATAAGAACATGTGCAATGTGCAAAGTAGTCAACTGGCATTGAGCGTAACATCATTGCCCCACTTCCGCAGGACCCTCCTGAAGGAACTTGAGCCTTGGGGAGTAATTTCCTTTGTAAATAAAAGCATAGTAACCCCAATTATGAAACTGATAGGGAACTACAGATTTATTCACACCTGACAGTGTGGGATAGGCGTGCGTGTGACTCGCGATCACCACGTGCAGCACTGGATATTCCACGATGGTCTTGCCTCGCAGGTTCTCCTGCAGGGAGAGGTCTGCCAAGAACTCGTGGTACCTGCAAGAGATGGCGGCGCAGGAGGGGTGTACACACCTAGTTTGTCAGTGCGTGAGCCCTCAAATACAAAAGCGAAATCGTGAAACTTCACTCAATTCTCTCGGGACATAACTCGACATAGGGCGAGCATAATATTCGATTCCAGGAGAGGGAGTCACAGCACACTCTTCTGCCGACGCACGCATGCACGTGCACTAGTTTGCACTAGTTTCCATTTTTCTTTCTGATGACGATTGCTTGTGTTGTGATCGAAACAACGTATTTTTTATTTAATTTCATTTTTTACATCTACGTGACTTACCGAAAGATACAAAGAATATAGTTTGCATTGCTTCGCTTGCGTCCAACCCTGTTGCACAGCTGAACTGGGCTCGCTGCACTTAAAGGGGGCGTGGTCCGCATTTGGTTGCCAATTTACACTCCCTCCTCTTTTAGTCAAAGTTTAGAGTGAGTTCTTGCTCATCTCCCGTTTACAACGATGCAGAGCCAGTGGTGGGAATTCCACATTCAAATGGCAAGGATGAACCCTCTTCACAGTACATTGTTGGTCTTTCCCACAAAGTGGAACTAATTGTATCATCCTGGAGGGAGGGATGATGGGTTGATGTAAACAACATTCCAATTGCGAGCCGTTCCCTCCGCCGCTGAGTGGCCGCCTAAGTGGATTACGCAGTGCGTCTGTGTGGCAGCTACAGGACCGTGAGCACCGAGGAGGGAAGGCGCACTTGTGTGTGCGAACGCGCAGTCGAACCTCGCGGCATTGGCCGGCTGGCACTCCTCCTTCATGAAGAGCCTCACGCTGCGTGCATGCTCGCGGTTGTACTCCCTCAGCCTGCACATCACAAAACCGCAAAACACACACACGCACCGGGGGGTGGAGGCCCAGGCCAAGCGACTGAGGGCTGTGATCATCACAACACTAGTTCAACGTTGTCATCACCCCTTGCTGGGGATAATGGCAACTGGGCTTGCTCACCCAGAAAAGCCTCACCGGGCGTCAAGAACTGTTTCTCAGGAAATGGTCCTGGCAGGACCATTCCTTATAAGCCTATAAAACACTGAAATACAGAACACAATTGGTACGTGTTGTTTTCCCTCATTATAATACGATCTGTGCTTTGCAAAGACTGGGCCCTACCATAGCAGTGTAGTATGACAACAACTGGATCAGGGCCACTCATCAAGTTGAACGTTCATCTTCACAGGACACAAAGAACTCCACTCTTGACTGGAATTGTAGGCAAATATCTCAATGCATGAACCTCTTGACAAAAGGAGTTCTAAGACTCAAATAGTCTCTCCTGGATGAATATGTAATAAAGAACTTTCACGACGAATGTTGACTGGCGTCTTTTATTATTAACGACTGCACAGCTCCGCTCTCTCTCCGGATGGCGTCCCTCTCTCTGTTGCCGTAACGCGCGCTCTCCCTCTTCCACCGTCGCGGCATGTCTCTCTCTCCACGCTCGCCGCTGCCTGGTGGCGCGCTGGGAGGAGAGAAGCCTTCGCTGGCAGAGCCCGCCACGTGACCGGTGGCGAGTAGAGGTAGGCGATGATGTAGTCCGGACTCCAGGCTCCCCACACTGACCCAGAGTCCTCTCTCTGCCTCTCCTTATATTGCTCTCGGCGGAGCTAAGCTCCGCTTCTAGCCACACCACACCCCCTCCTGGAACCTTCCCGATGGCTCCCGTACATACCCATGAGCGCCGCCTGTTACCTTTGGCCCAGATGGAACCCTTCCTTCTGATTGGATATTAGTTACTCAGCAGTGACTATGCAATTACCCCTCGTCGTCCCTCATTACAAATACAAGATATCACGTCATCCTTTTGGCAATTGTAAGTTCTTATGTCAAAAATGTCTATAGTTACCATTTTGTCTAAACCACAATTTGATGCTAAGCTGTTGACTGTATAATTTCACTTGCAGTTGTATTAGACTCGTACTTACATACGAGTGTAATGATGGGCCTAAATCCAATTGAATGTTTCTGTCAATTAACATCCCTTTGGGTCATTTCATTTCACGAGACAAAACCAGTTTCACTGGGTGATTCACGTGTGCAGCAGGATCGACGAGGGCAGCCACGGCAGCGAGATGTTAACTTCCTCGCCTGATAAGCAGTAGGTCGTGGGTACGATCCCAACCCTGGCACCTGCATATTTGGAGTTTGCATGTCTCTCTCCCCGTGGTCAGGTAGATATTTCTCCGGGTCCTCGAGTTTTTCTCTCCACATTTAGAAACAAGTGTTTAGAGTATTTGGCCACGATAAATTTCCACATGATACGTACTTCGTTGAGCTATCATTTGTGGCCTGCCTCTTAAAAATATTTATATAGCTCAGTAGAATTTACCTAGTAAAATATATATATTTTTAATAGTTTTTATAGGCATATGAGTGGGAATAAAAGCACTAACTAGATGGTGCCAGTTTTATGGATCTCTGTACGAGTCTATGGGTCTTTGTGATAATCTATGGGGCCTCTATACGAGTCTCAGTACACATGCTGGGACATTGCGGCGTGCCTGCTGTGCAGCAGCTGCAGAAGCTTGTTGGGCCTGGCGGAGGGTAAAGAGCATTGGGAGTGGCATGCGGTGGTACCAGTGGCTTTTGTATTTAGATGTCTGGATCTCTGTCTTGGTATGTGGATGATTAACCAACAGCTTCTCTCCTGCATGGTACGATGCCATTCTGAGTGGGACCCCTGGATAACTTGCCAGCCTGCACGCTCTCCTCCACTGTGACATTTTATGCACCCATTATTGTCCTCACCTTTGTCGTGTGACTGGCTCTACATGGTCAGTCCCCACGTAGCGAGTCAGCAAATCGGCGAGGCTCTGGCTCCCGGCCACCCTGAATACATAGACACACACGGACACCAGATACCGGACACCAATGCTAAGCTCTGCACATTCCCTACAGATCAATACACTCTTGCTTTGTTTGCTTGGGAAACGATGATGGAATGAAAAACAACAATAGTCAGCTGGATATTACACGTGGCATCATCGCCCCTACAACAGCCTATACCTGCGAAACACAGCAGCGCCGTGTGCTAATGTGACATGCGATGCCTTGTATCACAGTATGACGTGTGTGATATTGCGTGTCAGTGCGATGCCGCGTGTCAGTATGACGTGTGTGGTCCGGCAAAAACAACCACTCCCTACCTCCTTAGTGGTGCCAGATGGTGACGATGTGTTGGTTGGGAGCAAAGCCAAGGGGCGGGGGGGGGAATTCCAATCAGCTGTTCAACTTATGGTGCTCCTAGCCACCACAGCGGCCAACAGGAGTTCTGGATGGGTGCGAGGCACTGGTAACCCCTCCACCTTCAATTCAATTACCATGAAACCACATGATAAAATCGAACTAAGCATGTGCCGGAGGCCCCGGGGGAACAGGCGTGTATGACGTCTCCTGGCCAAACCCCATTTGGCGGAGCCAGGAGACTCAACCTGCAACCTCTGGGTTCTTCCACGAATGGCAAAAAACCACTGCGAGTGCCCACGTGGAATGTTCTAATGTTCACTGTGGAGGAGAGGCTGCCAATCCTTTGTTAGGAGCTGGACCAGTATCGCCTGGATCTGTGGAATTCAGGAGGTGCGGTGAGCTGACTCTGGCTCCAGTATAATATATGGGGGCTGGATAGTCCTCTACTCGGGGAAGAAGACTAGGGAGTGGCTCTTATTCTGAACAATAGAATAAAGGGGGCGTCGAACCATGGCGGTGAGGTGTGGGAAGCTGTAAGTTCTAGGCTACTGTGGGCTGGCCTCCCCATCAACGGCAGGAAAGGAATGGTGGTGGTGGTGGCTTATGCCCCTATCGAAGATGAAGATCAGTGGAGGGATGCAGACAAGGCCAATGGGTCACATGCCTTTAATGACCTCCTGTCATAGGTGCGAGCTAAAGTGGCCCCTCAGGAGATCATCCTGTTGAGTGACTTTAATGTCCGAGTGGGTCATGACATTGGAACCTGGGCTGGAGTGATTAGAAGATCTACTCAATAACAATCGAAAGAGGCTACTCGACTTTTGTACAGCCCATCGGCTTGTAATTACCAACACGCTGTTCTGAAATCAAGGCATCCAAACAACATCATGAATGCACATCAGGTCAGACAAAGAACATCTGCTAGAAGATATTGTGACAAAACATCAGATGCAGGCCCATGTCCTTGACACCAGGACCTACTATGGAGCGGATCTGCCCACTCACCATCAGCTTTTCATCTGTAAAATGCACCTGACATTATTCCACTGAGGTGGTTTGGTGTACATCTAGTACCCCATTCAAACTTACAGTGGCATGGTCTCAGCTAGCTGATGAATGTTTCAAGCGAGAATTTCATCATCGCTTTAAGCTGGGGTTAGCATCGTCCCCCCTCCTTCTGATGCCGAGAGGAAACGGGTGAGATTTAGGACAGTGGCTCATGCAGCTGCAATGGCTGCTTTTGGTACGCGGTACAAACCTCCACAGAGACCCTGACTAACGGAGGTGTTCGGCTGGCTGAGAAAAAGGGACAGTGCAACACCTATTCACCATCCTTAGAAGAAGCAAAGGTGATCTAATTTTTGACCCCAGAAGAAGAAGTTTGCAGGTTTGCTGAGCATTTCTGTGAGGTCTTGGGGGAGGGCCCCTCAGCCCAGAAAACACCATGGGGCAAAGTGGGGATGATCCTGCTCAGGCTGCGGTGCCTAAAATATTGGAATAAGTAATCACCCTCTGTGAGTGGCTGGAAGTCTGAGACCAGAAAAAACGCTGGGCAGAGGTGATCTCCCAAGCTAACTGCTGAGGGACGGGTGGCGATAGTATGCAGACTGCCCTATATGACATAATTATAAGTCTAGACCACTGGATAGGTTCCACAGGATTGGCAAGATGCCCTGGTGGTACTCCAACCCCTCAACTCCCCATTGGTGATGGGGAAGTTGTTGTATATATAGGCCTTTAACTTCATACAATTACACTTTCATAATTAGCATAACACGACATTTGAATGATTACATAAATTGGCATACTTTTGGAATTACACATTGTTCAATTTTCATTAAATGTTATTATTTTTATATTATTTTCAAGACCGAATATACACATCATAATGGGGTTGGCTCGTCCAGGATCTCTTGCAGACAGTTTATGCATGAATAAAGAAATTAATCACTGTTGTGTTAACCAGAGTATTGTGAACTAATAATATTGCCTTGTGATTGTAAACGGGCATAAAATAAACAAAAAAACGCACTCTGAGGTGGAATACCAGAGTAGCAGGTTATAACAAAGATAGGTAGAATAAGACAATATTCTCGAGTTGAACGGACTGCATCCTGTGATCAATTTTTTTTATATATACGCACTCTGAAGCTGAAAACCAGAGTAGCTTACGCCGCACATGAGATGCTAGGATTAAAAAAACTTCTTGAATCTATTGATTGCACTGCATAGTAGAGATGGCACATGATCCGCAAAATCCCGAGTTTGACACCCGGACGCGTAACTCCGATTCAGAGAATCAGACCTTCCAGGGTAAAATGGAATCAATGGAAGCAGAATATCCTGAACTCATATTAAAACGTACAGGCCAGTCTGCTAAAGAGCAGACAAAGCAGAGAGACATATGAAGACACATCGAGGGAAACTACTTAAGGACTTGATAAAATGTGACAAAAGTGAACATGATGTACAAAATTGCAGAAATAGCAAGATTAGACTCACACCTCCTCACACAGACAGACAGAGATTATGGAATGAGGAAAAAATCGAAAGGGAAAGATACGATAAACTTTCCCTGATAGACGAGGTAAGACGTGTTCATGCCCTTGTAAGAGAGAAGGAATCAGCGCTAGCTGCACCAGCGAAACTCAAACACGTTGATTCACAGAATAAATACGAAAGTAGCAGGACACCACAACCCCGGACGACCTGCTTGTCAGTTTTGATGTGGTTTCCTTATTCACCAAAGT